>JAMJFZ010001281.1:0-88890 GCA_026225945.1 Cricetomys ansorgei
CGATGTGATTTATTTTAGGTAGTCTGACCCCACATATATCAAGAAAATCAAGATGCTCCTCACACTTAGGATCATGAATGTGTACTCAAATATGTAGCACTTATACCTAATCTCCTACATACATTATAGGACTATTACACAATCAATCACATGACTATGGGAAAGCAAATGACACCTCCATAGGTTGGAAGAGAAGGTGCTTACAGGGCATGTAGAAGCACAGGGAAGAAAACCACAATCCTATGAAAAACATATGTTTAAAAATATAGAAAAAAAATAGATTAGGGGGATGGAAAGGCTGGTTTTGAAAGCGGGCACTGTCCTTGAAGAGGACCTGAGTATGGTTCCCAATACCCGCATAGGGCAGTTCACAACCAGCTGTAGCTTCAGCCTCAGGGAATCTGACACCTAGACTTTGTAGGCACCTGCTTTTCTCACACATGTGCATGCACACATGTGCATGCACACACACACACAACTTAAGAATAAATTAAATGTTAAAATTAAAATAATTAATTACAGCCTAAGAGCTTCCTTCCGTAGCACATACAAGAAAGAAAAACGAAACAATAAGCCACTGAGATTATCAATCTTGCCTCACTATGCGCCTTACACGAGTGGCATGTGAATTACTAGAGTATTCCCAGCTTCTCACGATACAATCATAATTTCTGATCTTAAACAAACAGGCAAACAGGAAGGCAAATCATTCAAAGGGATACCCTGATAATCATCTCTACCTACTCCTGAGAGAATTCTAGTGAACAGAATGCTGTAGAAACATCCCACAGACATCACCCATCTGTGCCATGGACATTAACTGAGGCATATGCACGGGAGTCAGAAAACAGAACAGTTACAGAACTATGTCTTAAAGGAACACTTATTTCTCAGCCAGAACTCTGTGGAGCTTGGTTCTGACCTTGAAGAGGCATCTTTCCTCTTGCTGTCTGACTCCCACCTTGCCTGCCCGCTTTTTTTTTAAACACCCATATTTGTAACCTGCAGGCACTGCAGCATGTCAACGCTAGACTCCGTGAACTGTATCCTGATGAACAGGACTTATTTGATATAGTACTGATGACTAATAACCATGCCCAAGTGGGAGTACGGCTTATAAACAGCGTCAATCACTACGGTAAGTAAAATAAATACCATGTGGAAGACCAGCTCACAGCTCATGAGAAAAAGAAGCCATGCTATTTTGCTAACTGTGGCTGAAACTATTGCAGCGTCTTTGATACCGACACCCCTTTCTGCACGGGGAATGTTTATTTGCCTATGTCAGAACAAGAAAGGCCATGTTCATTTTTAACTTCAGCACAGAGTTGCACTCAAAGCTCTGGACTTAACTTGTCAAGTGTGAATTTCAGTCTTAATCCCAGGTCCTCAATATATTTCTCTGCTTTATGTTTTTCACTTCTGAACTTGACTTCAAGGAGCCGTCAGCCCACAGGCATTTTCTATGGGATCAAACTTCTTCCTCACCACAGATCCATGCTAAGGGTTTAAAGGTTTTCACCTCTCCTTCCCACTCTTAAAACTGGATACTTCTGGCTGCTCTCTCTCTCTCACACAAACACATATTCCTACCAGCAAAATTGTCTTTATTGCTTTATAAGAAAAATTTCATTGGCGCTGGTCTTCAGAGCATTTCCATTAATGTGTCACTATCTTGTAAATTTTCCTTCTGTTTTCTACTATAAAATTACCTAACATTCTCTTCAGAGCACCACTTTCTTGTTTTCTAGTAATGGATCTATAGTTGTGGGTATGTCATATCAAAATCAGGTTCAACTTGTACACATAGGCATATTTAGAAATAACCAAGTTGTATTATAATTTATTTTTATTTTATTATTTCATATGATTCTAACTAAAAAAAAAATTGGCATTTGAATTGGTATTTTAATAACACAACCTTCATAATGTTATGAATTGAAAAGAGAAAATGTATGTCAAAGGCTCTGAGGGGCATTTAATATTCAGCAAATGAGGCTTATTTTGATGCTTTTTGTTTGTTTTGACATAGGCTTTTGCTATATAGCTCAGGCTAGCTCTAGATCCTTCTACCTCAGTTTCCCAGTACTGGAATTATAGGTTTACACAACCACACAGAGTCATATTGATTTAGTAAGTGATAATGGTCTCTCTGTTGTTAAGTATGTTACACATACCCAGGTTCCAGTCTCCAGAATGATAATTACTTATATACGAATTCTGATGATGAACCAATTGGTACACCTTTCCTTCTAGCCTAATCCATGGAATTATGATCTTTTACCTTGGAAGAGTTAGTTATTTTCCTCCTTGGGGTGCAGAAGGCAATCTGTGTCTATCTCTGCTGTGGTCTTTGTTAGAATGTACATGCCTGGGTCTACAGTAAACTGGGATTCCTTTGAAAAAAAAAACAAGCTTTTCATTCAGTTTTGAAATCCTAGGGTTCAGTACATATTTTCTAGAATATTACATCGATGTTATTTAAAGATTTACTAGATCTGTCTTTGAGTCACTTTTGCCAAACATTGGATCAAGTAAAAATCTGAAAGTATTTTGTTAACTCCAAAGCAGATACGTCTACATACATTGTTGTTGACCTATGACCTTGGTCCTTTAAATAGCTGGTTGGACTCCATATTTTGCTTTATCTAGCATAGTTACCCAGTGTAACCACAGTTTTAATGACTTTAGTCACGTAGATTTTATCATATGCATGATAGTCTCACATTGATAAATATATTTTCTTTCAATTATAATTTCAAGCTCAGATTTTTCTACAAAAATCTTTACTAAAATTTTGTATTATTTCCTTAAAATAATATCCTCATAAAAAGGAATTCTATGTTAAAAGATATACATTTCTAAAAACTCTTAATGGATACCATTAAATCACTAATTTTGTATTAAGAGGATTGAACCTTGACCTCATGTATGCTGGTCAAGTGGTCTACCACTGAGCTACATTTCTCAGCTCATTAAATCTCTTTCTAGAAAACTTATACCAGTTCATCTTTTCATTCGTTATATATGTGGGTGCTGGATCTTTTGAACAATTAATTTCTTCTTTTAATTATTGGACGATATTCAGAGCCTGATGTCATAGGCTTACAATGGCAACTTTTCAGAAGATTATGGCAAGATGCTAGAGGATTACCTTGTGTTCAAGACATATCTGGGCTGCACAGCAACATAGCAAGTTGAAAACCAGTATGGACAACTTAGCTATACTCTGCTTAATAATTTTTAAAAAATTAAAGGAATGTGGTTGTTCACTGGTAAAGTGATTGTCACACATATGTAATGCTTAGAGCACTTTTCACTACAGAGAAAAAGAAAAGCCAGAGAATAGTGTCAAGTCTGCTAATGGCTGTATTCAAATATTCTAGTCAAGAAGGAATGAAAATTTCAGATTATCTTTAAAAATAGTCAAGTACTGGGATGATTTGTTACTAGTGTTGCATTGAAGAAATGTAAAAATGGTATTTAAAATAGGACCATACCTAAAAATACTCTTTAAATAACCAAGGAAGAGGCTGCAGTTTATGTAAAAGAGAGAAATGACATAGTGTAGTTTTGAGTTAAACATGTGGGCTGAAGTGTTCCCTACGTCTATGAATCGGTGGGTTGGACAAGTCTTTTTAGCATCCTTTTATAAGGAGAATAATTTCTGACATGCAGGTCTGAGTAAATTGACATGGTCAATGTGATTATGTTCCATAAACTATAGTGTTTCAAACATAGAGTATGAAGTAACTGAGAAATTTCCTAATATTGGTGCTGTGAAAGTCTCCATTTTCAATAATTTGTAAGATAACAGTTAGACTTACAAATTAATTCACGTGGATTACTAATACACTCTATTATTCCTATACTAAATGTCATTTGGATCAATGTTGTATCTTTAGTCTGAACTGTAACACAGCCTTTCTCACCCAACAATAGGTCTACTAATTGACCGCTTCTGTTTGACGGGTGGAAAAAGCCCCATTGGCTATTTGAAGGCCTATCTTACCAACTTGTATCTTTCTGCGGATTCTGAAAAAGTACAGGAAGCAATAAAAGAAGGTAGTTGGCCTGGGTTTATTATTCAAGCTCACAGGGTTTGTCCTGATGGTTCGTTACTTTGGGTTTCACAAAGCTTTTGGGTTTTCACACAGAGTCAGTGCATAGATGTCTGCTCTGGGATTTGTAGCTGTGCATAGGAGCAGCATTATGTGGCAATAGCCACAGAAGAAATATCACTGCAGGGAAGAAGATTTTTACTGGGAGAAGCTAAAACCCACAGGCTTAAGAAGAGTACTAATCTATCCCTATGATTTCAGGCATTGCCTCTGCAACCATGTTTGCTGGAGCCAAAGACATGGCCTATTGCGACACCCAGCTCCGCGTGGCCTTTGATGGGGATGCTGTCCTCTTCTCTGATGAGTCTGAACATATTGCCAAGGAGCATGGGCTGGATAAGTTCTTCCAACATGAAACACTATTTGAGAATAAACCTCTTGCTCAGGTAAGTTCACGGACCTCAATTTTCATCTGCCTATCTTCCAACACGTGAATACAGATACTGTTTATTGTGATGATTTTCAATTAATTTAACGGCGCCCCCCCTTCCACTCTCTTTGCACTTTCTTTTACTAGTAAATTCTTTACATTGTAACATGTACTGCTGACGACTGTGGTTTTAAATTTAACATCCTTTTATTTATCCTTTTGGAAACACTCCTGTGATCTTCCGTTGCTGATAAGTTAACCCTCTTCAAGTTATGTCACACAGCACAGCTTAGCAGGAAGCCATCTCAAAAGTTTAAGCCCTTAAAACAGAAAGGCCATTTCCAACATACTGCTCAGTAATCCTTTCTGGGTTTTCTCAGTCTGTAATCCCAAGTTCAAGAAAGATACTGTTTAATTGAGAAGAGCCTGGATCCAAGTAAATAATTAAGTCTCCAACTACCCTTACAAGTCAAAAACAAGTACCACGGGAGGGGTTGTTATTTGGTTTGGATTTTCTTTTTTCTTTTTTTAATGCATTTCATGAAGTATTAAAAAATCAAGACCTGAAATGGACATCCAAACAGAACAAAATTTGATACATGAAAATGGTACCCTAACTAATCTGAACTGATAGATGATCCAGTTTTACCCTGAATCTGCTCCATAATACTCAGTAACAGCCATGAGCATGGACCTGTTTGCCTCTCTCCCTGTTCTTCAGAAGTCTTTCAGTCTTCCAGTTTTAAATAGCATTTCTCAACCTATGGGTCACGATCCCTTTGGGAGTCACAGGGGTCACCTAAAATCATCTGCTTAAAAGATATTTACATTACGATTCATAACAGTATCAAAATCACAGGTATAAAGGAGCAACAAAGGTAATTTTATGGTTGGGGGCTCACCTCAACACGAGGAGCTGTATGAAAGGGCCGCAGCACTAGGACGGTTGAGAACCAACAATCTATAGGATCGCTTCAGATACCCTTTGTCAAGTTGGGGCTGCTACCACCCACTACGCACTTTTGAGGGTTTATAGAATGGGTGTTGGGTTTTGAGTGATGCCTTTGTACCATTCACTTAGAATATCAAATGGTGTGGGAGGTCACGGACGTGTAAAATCACTCAAGGATTTGAACTTACTGAAGCAGTTCTGTACTGCAAGTATACTTGAGATGGTCATGTATCTTTTGATATATTCCTGGATCTAGTCTATAGAATTGAGAAGTTGTCTACCTTCATATATACGAGGCAAGTAGTCTATAGTTTATCTGTGGAATCTGACTTGAGTAATTGGATAATACTGATTTCAAAAGATACACTGAAAAACGGGCAAATATTTAATTATAAGCCTCTCTAGACAAGCTAGCTAGGCCTGGACACCTTTTTCTTTTGAGAGGCTTAAAAAATTATATATATAGCTTCTGTGGCAAGTGTTTTTTCTCCTGAACCATCTTGATAGCCCTTAAAAGGCTTTTAACTACCTATTCGCATCTAGTTTTTCTTCTTTAGTTCATTCCCTTTCTTCTGTTTCTTAGTTTGGTTTCCTCAAAATATTATTAATTTCATTTCTCATTTTTATAACCATAAACTTGTGTTTTATTATGCTTTTAGTGTTTGTTAAATAGTTCTGTGTTTACAATTTCATGTCTACTATTAGTAACTATTGTTATTTTATTTATTCATTTTATTTCATTTTATTATTTTTTTGTGAGCATGAGCAGCTATTTACCAGTTTTACTTATCTTTTCCATGAGGTAACTTTCCGAACATTTTTAACGTGCTGCCTCAGGTCACTGATTACAGTCTTTCTATTTTGTTCTAAAGTAAGTTTTTTGAGTTTTAAGTCTTCTTTGTAGGCTATAGTTTTAACTCTCACACTTGTCAAAGTGGCGTCGTTTTACTTAATCCAAAATACTGTCTAATTTCTTTATGACTTCCCCTCTATTGAGTGTTAAGGTAAATTAACTGCCAAATATTTGGTGAGGGTTTTCTTCCCCACATAGCTCCCTGTTACTATGTACAAGTCTTACTCCATTGTGACAAGAAAACTTTTTTTGTATTATACTTTGTGGTGGTGTATTTTGTGCTGAGAAGGTTATAACCAGCAGAATGTATCATCTGTACTTTGAAATGAATATATTGCTGCTGTTGGAATGCATATTCTGCAAATGTAAATTAGGTTAAGCATATTAATTAAAGGAGTTCTGCTAATATGAAAATACATGTGTGTGTGTGTGTGTGTGTGTGTGTGTGTGCGCGCGCGCACGCGCAGAAGCAAAAGATGGATGTCAGTTGTCTTCCCCAATCACTGTCCTAGTGTTTTGAGATACCTTCTGAACCTTGGATTCACAGCAAGACTAGCTGCACAGCAAGCTTCAGGCATTCTCCTGCCTCTGCCTCCCCAGTGATTGAACTGCAGTCCTACACTGCCATTCTTTGATTTTTATGTGGGTATTTAGGGATTCAGACTCATGCTGACAAGCACTTTCCTGTATGTGCCACCATTCTAGTCCCTGCTGGTGTATCAGACAGTCAGTTCTTTTGGTTAATTTGCTGTGTTCACAACAAGAAGACAGTATTGAAGTATCAAAATATAACTGGGGATTTATTGATTGAATGAGAAGGATCTAACTATGTAGCCAAGACTTTTCTTGAGCTCACAGCCCTCCTGCCTCAGTTTCTCAATACTGGAATTATAGGTGTGATCCATCAAATCTGGCAATTTAAATCAGTTTTATCTAATGTATTTTGAATCTATGTTTCTACATGGTACATATTTAGAATTATTGTATATATTCTTCCCCATATTCACCAACTCTTCTTTGTCATACACCTCTCTGTCAGATATCATATATCCCTGGTTTTTAGAATAATGCTGTATTGTATATTTTTCTGTAATTTTGCCTTCAAGCAGCCATGTCTTTATATTGATCCTGATTTTATATTTAACATTACACACACACACACATATATATACACACACACATACATATATGTATATATATGTGTGTATGTATGTATGTATTTATGTATGTAACAGTTGGAATTGCTTTTTATACAATTGAAAATTATTGTTCTTTATTATTATTTGAATTTCTTTGTGACTTCTCTGGGAGGTGGCTTGTTTACAATTAGGTTACTTAACTGCCAAATATTTGAAGAGATTTTTTTCACATAACTTGTTACTATGCACAGGTCTTACTGTACTGTGACTATATTTTGCATTGTACTTTGTTTGCTGTGGTGTGCTTTGCACTGAGAAGGTACCTGCTTAGTGTGTCCTCTGTATTTGAAATCACTTAAGTACAACGGGATTAATAAATCCTGATGAAGGAAACTCTAACATCTTCCTACGTTTCTCTGTGTGGTCTTTTAGTCATTGTGTTTCAGACTCATCTTTAATTTCCAGTAATTACAACTAACTGAAGGTTTTCTCCTGTGTTTATAATAAGTCTTGTAATACACAACTTCAGGTAATCTTGATATATAGTCAAACAATCCTTTTCACATTGTCTGTAGTGTATTAATCTTGCCACAAGCCCAAAGTGTCTCTATCTTATTCTATGTTATGTTAACATATATGTTACTTTATCTGTAGTTTACTATTCACTCACAAAAACTTACTGCTCTTTTTGTCTTTGGCAATGATCTAAAAGTGAATAAAAATGTGACAAAAATTGGTCTTTTATATTTGTTTTCCTTTTTAAAATCGCAGGTTCTCCTTCAGCATTTCAGTGGGACATACACACTGACACTAAATACTGTTTCACTTTTCCTGAAAGTTCTGTTTCTTCCTCAATTCAAAATTATACTATAGCCAGGCATGGTGGTACGTACCTTTAGATCCATCACTAGGGAGGCAGAGGCAAGTGGATCTCCGTGAGTTCTAAGGGCAGCCCGGTCTATATAGTGAGTTCCAGGGCAGCTAAGGCTACATTGACCCTGTCTCAACAGAATAAAATATAAAAGTATATTTTATTTTCACTCGTTAAAACACCATGTGTTTGCTTTTACTTTTCTCTAGCCATTTTAGGATGACCATCCATGGTTTTCTAACACACTTCCATTACATAGGTTCTGACCTCAGATGCTTTGAGTCTTATTTGTGATCTTCTGTATGTATTGACTATTTTCCAATGCCTGGCTGTCATCAAGGCTATCTGTACTTCTTCTGGTTGCAGCTATTATATGTTCTCTCTCTCTCTTCCTCCTTTCCTCCTTCCCTACTCCTACGTGTGTGTGTGTGTGTGTGATATGTGTAGCATATGCCTTCATCTGTCTCTGCGTAATTAATTACCTACATGCCCTCTCTGTCTGTGCACATATGTGCCTGTCTTCCTATCTCCCAAGCCCTCTATGGGTGTGTGTGTGCCCTGTAGAATTTAAATGTGTTTTTCTTTTTTACCCCTATATTTTAAGTCTGCCTATTTTCACTCATATTTAAGTGCATCTCTTATTTTATTAGTTATATAAAGTCTATTGGTCAGTTAACTGAAGACACTCTTCATCTCTGTACAGTAATTTTTATTTCTAACATTGTATTTAGCTCCTCTTTGCCAAAGTTGCTATTGCACTTGTGTTTGTTTCTTCTGTTAAAGTAGGTGTTGGATTTCTGAATAGATGAATTACATTATATATTCTATATCTTTAACTATAATATCCTATTACATATTTAATATTTGGGTCATTATTAAGTCTAATTTTAAATTTCTTTAAATTCCTCTGATTTCTCCATTTTATATTATATTCTTATATGTATCAATTTATCTCTCTAGATATATATCAATATATCATATATTTATCAATTTATCCAACTATCTACACATGGAGGCTTTGCTAAATACTGTATCAGTTTGCTAATTGGCATTCCTTCTCTTCTATCAACTATTGTGATAGACTGTACCAATCTAACCAAGAGTTGAAGTACTTTTAGTTATTGTTGTTGTGGCTTTCTTCATACTGTTATGGATTTCAAAATCTTCTCATTTGTTCTAAGGCTGCAGAGTGGTCTTCCCGGGGGACTTTCTCAGTCCTCACCTTCAGGCCTTCTCTGTAAGTCTATGCTCAGAAAAATCTCCAAACTTATCAGCAGTTCTTTCCCTCTTCGCTTGCTTCTTTCCCCTATAATTTAAAGATGGTGACACTGTTCCTGAATCCTTCCTGTATCCCAGTGATAGAAAATGTCTAATACTGTGGGTTCAGAAAGCTTCTTGTGTCAGCTCTAAGAGCAGACATACGGCTTTTCATTTCTCCAGTGAGAATGTATCTTTACACATGCCGGAAGAGGACCTGCTTGGAGTCCGACTATCAACT
Organism: Cricetomys ansorgei; assembly: GCA_026225945.1. Classification (NCBI taxonomy): domain Eukaryota; kingdom Metazoa; phylum Chordata; class Mammalia; order Rodentia; family Nesomyidae; genus Cricetomys; species Cricetomys ansorgei. The sequence continues at coordinate 9,805 of JAMJFZ010001281.1, forward strand.
TAAGTCTTCTCTCAAGGTGTAAAGGGTTAGGTAAGGATACACTGTTTTCCTGAAGGCAGGGATTTCTCCCCAAATCTTGTTACAATTATGATGTCCTTTTCTGTCTCTTTCTTTGCCTACAGTATTTCTCATAAATACCCAGTGGAGCCTTCAGAGAAAAACTGAAGCATGCATTTCTTTGTTAGTAGAGCACAGGGATATCCATTATTATTTTAAATTTCCTGAAATTTTCACACTTTTTTGTATAATGTCTGGTATTTCCCTCTTTCTTGCTCTGGAGAGGTGCATCGTATCTTACACCCCATCTTTCCCTGGAAGATATCTCTCTCTCCTTAGACTCCAGCCTATTGGCTATCCTTTAATTTAGCTGTGTGACAAGTGGAAGAAAAGTTATAATTGGTTCCAAACATCCAGGTATTTATTGCTATTAGGAAAGGATAAGTAGCCTATTTAGCTTTCTAAATCTTAAACAGATTTCAAATATTTTGAATCATAAATATAACCAGTAAAATGGCTCAGCTGGTAAAAGGTGCCTGTTCCCAAATCTGATGACCTGGATTCAATGCCCCAGATCCACATGGTGGAAAGAGAGAATCAAATCTATCAAGTTGTCCTCTGGCCTCCAAATGTGAACAATATTTACATGTACACACACACATGCATTTTAAAATGAACCAGTGAGGTGGCTTAGAGCATGAGGGTGCTTGCCACCAAGCCCAGTAACCGAGGAAATATAAATCATGGAATCTATTTCCAAGCAGAACTACACTCAGGTAAAGAGGGGACAGCGAGCAGTATGGTTGATAATATATTAAATCCTCAAAGATTATTTTCACAAATATTTTCTTGGAAAAACTCATACTATGGGGCAAGTTTTGACCAGCATGTCAACAGCTGCATGCACTAAGACATAAAGGAGCATGAAATATGGATCTAAACATAAAACGCGAATGGTAAAGACTAGAGTACCACAGTCAAAAAAATAAAATGTTATATCTTAATATAGAAACTAAATCTATACATATAAATAGCTTTAAGACAGGGCTGGACTCAAGCCAAACCAATACCTAAACAAAGTGACGGTAAATTCAAATGTAAAAATGTGCAGCTAACCAAAACTGGAAAAAAAAATGGTGATTTTGGTAATCAACTGGAGTACATCTCACCCAGTTATCATGGATACTTTATGCCTATTGTCTTGGATTACTTATTTATAGAACATTCTTTCACACTTAAAATATCTTCGTTTGGGTGATAAATGATGTGCTTATCCTAGGTTTATTCCAGGCATGCAAAGGGATGGTTGTGTATCAGGAAATACCTTCACATAATTGCCGAGTTTGGCACCATGCTGTCAGCCCAGAATCCCTGTACAGCAGTCGGCAACACGTGTTTCATAAGGTTATCTAATATCCCGTTTTGTCAGTAATCAATTCTTTTCGCTCACCCATGCACAGCTAAGTCATTGTGTTCTTTTTTTTCCAGGGCCCTCTTAAAGGCTTTCTGGAAGATTTAGGCAAACTGCAGAAGAAATTCTATGCCAAAGACGAACGGTTACTTTGTCCCATCAGGACCTACTTGGTTACAGCTAGGAGTGCAGCCAGTTCAGGCGCTCGAGTGCTGAAGACTCTTCGCCGCTGGGGTTTAGAGATAGATGAAGCTCTTTTCCTGGCAGGAGCCCCTAAGGGTCCCATATTGGTGAAGATTAGGCCCCACATCTTCTTTGATGACCAGATGTTTCACATCGAATCAGCACAGAAATTTGGCACCATAACAACAGCTCATGTACCTTATGGCATTGCTCAAAAACGCAACTAGGGATGGGGAGGAGAAATAAATAGTGGCAGTCTGGTATTACAAGCCTCACTTGTTTTGCGTGCCTTGAGTAATTAGGTATTTCTTAGGTTTTTTTTGTTTTTTGTTTTTTTTTTTCCTTTTCTGTTTTGTTTTTTGGTTTTTTTTGTTTTGGAAAACATGTTGAACTGCCAAGCTGCTTCTCTTTAAGCTAAGGATGTTGAATTCCATTGCACCTGTGTACGTCGTAATAGTGATTCTTTAGATAAGGTTGGAGCTTAGATACTTAAGTTGTTTCACAAGGAGCTTTACTTCCAAAAACATTTCTCATTTTCTTAATGTTAGCAGGCTAAATGAATTTCTACCCATCATCCCCTAGAACAGGAGTCCGCAAGGTGGAATAAATAAGATCAAGAACACTGCTAAAAACTAGGGCTGCCCTTTGTTATCTCTGTGTGACAAGCCTTTTAACCAAATCAAAGTGAGAAACGTCATTTTGTCTGCAGGAGTATACCAATTTTAACGCTGTCCACTTCTAAATAAATCTGTTGGTGTTTTCTACAGGGTAGTTTCTAAGAGGAACTCTATGCCAAGTTCCCCTCAGGAGGGAAACTACAAGTCCCAGCAATCCGCGCGCGCTGGCTAGAACAGCAGGCCGCGCCCCAGAGTCCTCCACGCACAGGTGGCCCCTTGGACTCCGGAACCTGTGTGATAGGCCTCATGCACTCGGTCCGGAAGGCTATGGCAGTAGCTACTGTGGCTACCGCGGTCCTGGCCGCACTGGGCGGAGCCCTGTGGCTGTTGGCCCGGCGGTTCTCAGGCTCCAGGGGCCAGCGGCTGCAGAGAGGCGGGGAACAGGGCCTCATGCACGGGAAGACAGTGCTGATCACAGGGGCAAACAGCGGCCTGGGCCGCGCCACAGCCGCTGAGCTGCTGCGCCTGGGCGCGCGGGTCATCATGGGATGTCGGGACCGCGCAAGAGCCGAGGAGGCAGCCAGTGATCTCCGCCGGGAGCTGGGCCCGGCTGGGGGTCCCGAGTCCGACGCCACCGACGGCCAGCTGGTCGTCAAGGAGCTGGACCTCGCCTCACTGCGCTCAGTGCGAGCCTTCTGCCAAGAGCTGCTGCAGGTGTGGGTCTGATGGAACCCAGCCACCCTCTGGGAGGGGCCCCTGAGGCCTGGTGTGACCTTGAGAGCAGTCAGGGCTAAGTAGGAAAGACACCTGCCTGCCTGGGACCCTGCTGGGAGGAGGGCCGGGTCTGAGAAGGAAGTCCTGGGAGGTCCCCAGAAGAAGTGGATAAATAAGCGTCTGGACATTTCATTTTGTTAGGCGAGGACAGTCCGGATATCACCACCTGATCTTTGAATTGTTTTTCCTGTGTCAGAAGTGAAATGTGTGCCAGATCTTACTCGGCGTCACAAGGCCTGAGAGCACTGCAGGGGAAAAGTTAGCCAAGAACTTTGTTTCGGCCCTTTGTAAAACATTCTTTTCTGTTTTTCCTTCTCCTTTCCATTTCCTGGTTTTGTTTGTTTTGTTTTTCTTTTGTCCTGCTGAAGTAGGAGGGAGTATTACTTGCAGATTGACACCTTCACATCATCCCTAACCAGACACTACCCTAACTTCCAAAGAGAATGGAGATTGGAATCCTATTAATGGTCCAAAGAGGGACAGAAATAAAAATATAATGCCTAGCTTTGTGGAAGATTTGCTGTACGCCAGGAGATGTGTGCCAAGCTGTTTTTAAATGATGAAAAAGTATGAGTGGCTATTGTCAGATCTTGACTGTAACTCTTACAAAGCAAACATTAATATCTCCGTTTCATAAGAGGGAACTGAGGCATAGGGACGTTGAGTAACTTGTCTGTCTTCAGAGTCCTTGCTTTAATCTCATGTCTGTACTTCTGGTGTTTGATGGCTGAGGTGTGAGATTTCTTTGGGTGGATAGTAAATGTCCCACTGAATTAGAAAGGATGTGGGTAAGGTGGCTTGCCAGAGGTAGATCTAATGTCATCCACGCACAGGGAAAGTGTTTGTCTCAACTGGAATTTCTTGAATCTAATGCAGAAGTTTTAAGTGATTTTTTTTTCGGGTTGTACTTAGAGCAAAAGAAATATCTTCATTTGCCAAACAGCCTATGTCTGTGTATCCTAACAGTTCCATAACTGTCCAACAATACACGTCATTTAAAAATAAAATCGTATTTAACTCTTATGTAACCATAATAATTAATGGAGCTGTATGCCTGTTGGCAGAAGTAGTAACTTTTCCAAACTCCAAATCAGATTGGACACACCCACCCTCGTTCTTGTTTTACAGAGTTTCTAGCTTTTGCACTTGCTTTAAAGGTGATAGGACTTCTTAACTGCTTATAGCATAGCTGTACAAAGAAACCAACTCATCCAAAGAGAGCACATAGAGAGTATCATTGTTTCCTTCCAAACTTAAGCCATTGCACAGCAAGCTCTGCTTGTGATGTGGAGCATCATACTTGTTACCAGCTGGTACAGATCAAAGAAATTGGTATTTTGCTTTGTTTTTAGCATACAATTTACATGTAGCAGATCAAATAGCAATTCTAGTCTCTGGGAGATTTTGGAAGCATCAGAAGTAGGTCATCCTGTCTCACTGAAGTATAAACAGGATTGGACAAGCTCATTCCTGATACCATTGCTGTTTTGGTATCTTGAGGTAGAACCAAATAAAAAGTCAAAACACAAAGACAACTAAATTGTTGCCCTAAGTATTTACATTCTTGCTGGCCTCTGATGTTCAATGGTTATAATTAGAAAGACAAGAAATAGAAGTTTTGACGTTCTACTGTTTGGTATTCTTGGTATTTATGCCATTTATCTCTTAGAATTAAAAAAAAGAAAAAAAAACAGTAAATGATAAAGTCTTAACACAAACCCAGCAAAGAATGATGGCTCAGAAATGATTAATTCTGGAAACCTTTCCAGAGGATTAGTGAATCTGAGCACTCCTTCCTTCCCCTTTATCTGTGAACTCAAGCCCTCTTTTTGAAGTTGATTGTTGGAAAACATGAAGATTTTTAGACAGGCCAGAATGAGAAACAGTTTACCCGACAGGCAGTCTTTGATAACAGTTGTGAAACTTAACACATTTGTCTTTTACTTGCACTTGGCAAAAAAAAAAAAGAAAAAAAAGTGATAGTTGAAATGTGACCTGAAATTAATTTAATCATAGGTCATCACTATGTCTTCACACCTGGAACATGTTGTGCATTTCTTTTTGTCTCTGTCATAGTAAGATACAGAGGATCCAGGAAAGAGCCAAGGAAAACCAACTTAAATGATGTAGGGTATGAAAAGGCTTCCTATGAGAACAGTAGAATTTAGGACTTTAATTGGGTAGAGGGAGATGTAGAGGTTGATGATCTAAGTACTAAACTGACTGTTAAGTCTTGTAAGTTGGGAGCCCCTTGATGCTTGGAAGAGTTTTGGTACTGGGAAACAAGGACTGAGGAGTTCTGGAATCACAGTGAAGATTAATGGTGTCTGTTGATGCTGTCTCTTCTTTTATTCCCTGTACTATTTCAGCCTCATGTAACAATCATGGTGTTGTCACTAATATTTTATGTTATGATTTTATTAACTTTTCTCCTGTGATTTATTCACAGTATTCTCTTTAGTCCAAAGTTTGCATCTCTGACCTTCTCTCTTTGTTGCAATTTTAGGGAAATGCCCTCAAGTTATTCTGACCCTGACACTTACAGGACTAGAGAGGAAAGCATCTTAATTTACCATTGGTGCTGATACTAATAATGTGGGAGCCACAATACCAACCTTTTGCTAGATATAGTCTCCCTTGCTCACACCAACTCAAGCTCTGTTTTAAACATCCCAGGTGGAAGGCTAGGCTAGGTTACTAATTATGAGAATGGGTTTTGGAGTCCAAGGATTTCATCTTCAGGCTAATTCTGATTTGCTTCTTAGGAGCTTGGTGACACTGACCAAGTCACCTAGGCCTGCCTTGAACTTAGAACATTATTGGAAGTAAATACCATTATCTGAGAAAAGGGTCAGGCAAGCCCCTATTATGCAGCATAGCTTTAAGAGTATATTTTGTTCATATTTTACAAGTTTTCTTTAAAGTTGATCTATAGGAACACATTATAAATTTGATATAATAATGCCAAATTTAGTATGATAACACCAAAATTTGTCATATTTTTCTAGTTCAACTGAAATTAAGGGAAGATACAGAATCCTAGGAATCCCTCATCCCCAAATTTGCTGTATTTTTGTTTTAAGAAAGACCTTGATATTGATCAAATCATCAATATTTGAGTGAAATGTGAGCATATACATATTCATAATCATTAAGTTGTAAAAAGCATAACATTGACAGTGCTTTAGTTACCTGATATGCTGGCTAAAATGAGATTAATTTTGGTCTCAAATTCTTCTTATTGTTATTAAATACATGAATAAAAGGAGCTATAGAAAATGTGTGTTCATGATTCTGCATTATCTTGGTTTTGAAGGAGGAGCCCAGGCTAGACGTCCTCATCAATAATGCAGGAATCTTCCAGTGTCCATATATGAAGACTGAAGATGGGTTTGAGATGCAGTTTGGAGTGAACCATCTGGGCCACTTCCTACTCACCAATCTTCTGCTTGGACTCCTCAAAAGTTCAGCACCCAGCAGGATTATAGTCGTTTCTTCCAAACTTTATAAATATGGAGACATCAACTTTGATGACTTGAACAGTGAACAAAGCTATAATAAAAGCTTCTCTTACAGTCGAAGCAAACTGGCTAATATTCTTTTCACCAGAGAACTAGCCCGTCGCTTAGAAGGAACAAATGTGACTGTCAATGTATTGCATCCTGGTATTGTTCGGACAAACCTTGGAAGGCACATACACATTCCACTGCTGGCCAGACCACTTTTCAACTTGGTATCATGGGCTTTTTTCAAAACTCCACGAGAAGGTGCCCAGACCTCCATCTACTTAGCCTCTTCCCCTGAGGTAGAAGGTGTGTCAGGAAGGTACTTTGGAGATTGTAAGGAAGAAGAACTTTTGCCCAAAGCTATGGATGAGTCTGTAGCAAGAAAACTGTGGGATATCAGTGAAGTGATGGTTGGCATTTTAAAATAGGAGTAAAGAGGGACATTAATAAGACTATCCATTATATCCCTGGTCAGGAATGGCATGATGTGAGCATGTGCTACTTGATAACACTTAGTTTTATGTTAATGCTGATGAGAGGTACAGATGGATATTTGAAAGGCACTGGAGCTATTTTGGACTAATACAAATTCTACCACAGATGTTTTAAATAATAGCTCATAACTAGAATGAGCAACACAATTCTGTTTTATTAAAAACTGTAATTGGGCAATCATAATTTATAAATGTTAAAGATATTGGTAATTTAAATGATCTTGTAGGGTTTTCAAAAACCTTTGAGTTTTGTGGCAGAAATGTTAAGAATTTTTACTACAGTGTTTCTTTTGTGGAAATAATATGCCTAGTGTGTGCACATAAATTTACAATTGGAATAAATACATGGTGCAGATTCTTCAGTTTGCATTTCTTTAGAAGCATCTGGATGTAGCCATTAGCTTGAACTTATTAGCCTTTCTTGATCTTGCTGTACCCAGTTCTTCCTGTCACATCTTGAACACTTCTTTGAAAAATTATGTCTATAAAACTAATCTGTGACCTGGTGTCCTAATATGATTCCAAATCTGTGATGATTTTCCACTTAACATATAGTAAGTTTTCTTAGCCTGTTTTTGTTGGTTTGTTTGTTTTCCTTTTTCAGCTGTAGAATTCTTTATTCAAAGAAGCCTTTTACTCAAACATCAGTGTTGAGTATATAAATTTACCAGTAATGTGCGGCTGGAATCCCCCAATGCTAGTACTAAAGGGGCATTATAGAATGTTGTAGTTATCTTAAACTTTATGCTCTTTAATACACACTAGAGACAGTCTGGGAACTGTCCAAATGGCTTGTACTCAGTCCTGTTGGCTGGGAAGAATAGTTTCGTGTACCACAGCACAATAGAGTGGACTAGACACATGGAAACATGAAATGGAACTGAGAAATGAATTTATAATCTTAAACATGTGAATGTTGGTGACTACCCTCATAGACTGTCCATCTACAGTGTCCAGTCCTGAATGTACAAGAGTCACCCTTGCCCTTGGGTCAACTTTTTATATGTTCCTGTAGTCTGGGATACCCTGTTTCAAGTACATGACTGACCTGTCATGTGTCCATCAGGTGTGCCTGTAGGCAGAAACAAGTCTGTCTTCCTGCTTTGTTTCCTTTGATTTTGGTTGTTTTGCTTCAAGTACACTAATTATTCACTCCAAGCCCAGTTAGACAATTTAAAAGAATTATCCAGAAGAATAACATAGCTTTTCTCCCTCAAGAGTCAAAGTGTAGAAGCTGACATGGTGTGAAAAGTACAACAAAGAATGAAGGGGTGTTAGGCATAAAAATAACAGAGCCCAAATGGGCATACTGTAAGCATCATATCGATGTCCTAACATGAGACGTATCAATTTAATAACTTCATTTTTTTCTTGTCACCCCATGATATTAACGAAAAATCAAATGAGTGGCGGCTCCATTTAGTTTAATGGCCATTTGGGCAGGGCTAACTCTTGTTATTTTTAAGAACTCTTACTATCCCTGGTTACCAAAATTTGTTCTTCTTCAGACTGGCCAGATCTTGGCAGATCATGCAGGTCTGTTTTCTGTTAGAGCATTTCCTTGTGAATATAAGAAATGATCCTCTCATCACAGGTGTGTGTCTGCAGGTGTAGTGGGCAGAGCCACACCATGGTCTTTGAAATGTATTTTAGAAGGTTATCCTACAAAAGACCTGCTGAACTTGGAAATATGGGCAGGAAGTACACAAGAATGCAACTTGGAAAAATGGAAGCTAATAAATCTGTCCTACACCTCAGCTTCATTAAAAAAGGAGCTCCCCTTTTCATTTAATACCATCTTTTTTTCCGGCTGTATTTTGATACCTGATGCTTTTCAGGGGATTTAGACCCTTTGAGCCTTTCAGAGTTCTTGTTTGTGGCACCACAGTAAAATAGGATATATTAATTTATTGTGATGGGAAAAAAACTTATCTGCAAACACCTACTATGACAGTAAAATGAGCTGCCATTTGAAAGATGTCTTTCCCACTTGGCTGATGGAATCAAGGACCCACAAGCATCAGCCTAACCAGTTCCAGTTAGAAAATTATTCCAGCTCACTTCTGATCATTCGGTCATTCCAGTGAGCAAAAGTATAAGGAAAACAGTTCTTTTACTTTGATACTGGTGCCCTCATATAAAATACAGGTAGTGCAGACCTGAACCAGGTAATGAAAATAAGTGGGGTAAAACCCAACTGTCCATCCTGATTCTTGACGTTTTGTTTGTTGTTTGTTTTTAAACTGACTTTTAATCCAAGCAGTGTGGTCCAAGAAGAAACAGAATCGCTGGCCTTCTGTTTCAACATCACCCACAGTGATTACTTAATGTAGTGGGGTTTCTAATAACCATTTAACTGGGAAAGAGGTTTCATTTCTTAGCATACTAGCACGTTGGGTTTAAGTAATAGTTTCCCAACTTAACTTTTCCAATAATCACGGGAAATTAACCTTTCTAAAATCTTTTCCTAGCGCTAGCATTAAATATAATATTCACTTTAAATTTTATTATTGTGCATGAGAGAACGTGTGTATGTGCCTGTGCCACAACATATATATGGAACAATTTTGGGGAGTCAGTTCTCCCCTTTCACCTTTCGCTTGGTTCTGGAGATCAGACTCAGGTCAGCTGACATCTATATAAGCACGGAACTATTTTGCTAGCTTATAACTACATACTTGAAAGGACTAGTTAATGAATGTGACAGAGAAAATCAAGCATTTAGTAAAATAATAACAGACACATATCCACTTTTCTTACAAAGACATGTCTAATAGTGACATGATGATGATGATGATGATGATGATGATGATGATGATGATGATGATGATGATAATAATAATAATAATAATAATAAGAAGAAGAAGAAGAAGAAGAAGAAGAAGAAGAAGAAGAAAGTGATAGTTGTGGTTAGCTGAAGAAGAAGAAGAAAGTGATAGTTGTGGTTAGCTGAGTATATTTGTTAGAAAGAACCCCTAAACTAAGAATCAGTAATCTGTTTTTGTAAAAAGCTAGATGTGCATATTTAAGGTTTGTTGAGTCATTTGCCATCTATGTTACATATTCTTACACTTTTTTCCTCCAATATTATAAAATAGTAAAATCATCCTCAACTAGTCCAGAACATTCTATTGTACTTCAACAACTAGTGCCATTCATTTCTCAAGCCTGGTACATTCACACACAGTTTATCTTTATGAAGCAGTTGTAATACTGAGACAACTCCTTCTACTGTATAAAGCTGCTTCTGTTTTTCTGTATCGTTTTTAATCTTGTGTGATTATTTACTCGAAGGCCCAGGAGGTCTAGAGAGTATATTTTTAAATCTACCTCCAGTTATATATTCTGGTGTGAGGAATAGCAGTTATCTGCCTACAACTCCTTTCCCTCACAAACCTGCTGGGCCTGGCTAGAGATCTGAGAAAAATCTATATTTGAATATTTAATTGATTCCAAATGTCCCATGGAACAGTAAAGAGAACATGTTACTAATCACCCTTCAGGAGCTGGGCCCCCACAGACAGCTTCAGATGTTCACATGGCTTCTCTGGACAATGGGGAGTTAAATTAGTTACAGGTCAACATAGAGGAAGGTAGTTAATTCCTAGAGGAAAGTTGGAAAGCATGCCCGGTTTTCTGCAGACAGCAAGGAAGCGGTTTTGCCAAGCCAGATGTTTAATCAAAGTAGAGTAGATTCACTCTTCAGCAACCACCGCATACAAGACATACTGTAAGACTAGAATCCCAATTCTTTCTGAGAAACACACAGAATGCTTCTCATAACCTGTGAAATGTGCTAAGCTGATAGGCTCCCCTCTATCATGCTGGTGTGTCCAACCTTTAGATACTGCAAGAGTACTTTGTCAAAGTTCATGCTGGAAAGCTATGAGACTACATTACAAAAAGTACTAAAAAAAAGGAAAACAAGAAAATAAACAAAAAACCTTGTAATACTTTAAGTAAATATATAATTTTGCATTAGACCACATTTACAGCTACCCTTGGGTACCTGTGGCTGACATTCCACAGGTTGGATATGACCTTTGCTCCTTTGTGTCTTGTCATCATTAAGACAAGGAAATTATGTGCCATATACTTGTTCAGTTAACAAATATTTGAATGTCCTTTATATGTTAGACATTGGCCATTGTCTGTACCCTGGGGATGTAAGAGGCAGCAGAGAAAAGCCAGGCAAAGCCTATGTGTCCTTGTGTGCTTGTTAGCTGTACTTGGTACTAATCACAGTACAATTTAACAGTCATAACACAATCTTGGGAAGTGTAAGTACAGAGAAAAAGTGAATTTCTATGACAACTATCCTGGTTGCTTTGCAACAAGGCAATGAGGGCAAAGCACTGGAAATTTACTGCTGAATAAAGTTACAAACATTTTTTACTAAAAATAAATGCTATAAGCACACAAACAATTTTGTTACTCAGTCCCTTGAAAGTGACTTTAAAATCTGAGTCTAGTTTTCTGCTATGCTTTGCTTGTTTTCATTTTTATTTACTTTGTAGGCAGACAAAACAATGGGCTTTATTTTGGTATTTTTGTATGCACCTAGCATTAGACTATTCTCCTTTTTTATCCCCTGTACTGCACTGTTTGGCCTTGAAAAAAAAATGACACAAAAGCTGGAAATCATAGACTTTACTGCTTAAGTGAATATAGTATAGAAGATACACTTCCAAGTGTATTTGAGCTCAAAGAGCAGCAGAGGAAGGATGCTGATTAAGGCTGTAGTCTCGGATGAGACGACAGGCTAATGAATGGATGAGCTCTGTTTCAAGTTCAGGTAATAGCTTCATGGTGCAGATGATTACCCATTATGATTTCCTTCTTTCATAAACCTTTTCATGTAATCAGTTTCAAGTAAGAGGGTTTCTACTGTGTAAAATACAGTAATTGCTGGTATTTCAGAAGAGTTTCAGTTCCACAGAATTTGTAATACATATTTTCTGTGGGGTGATTCATAATTTTCCAAAGACTTCTAAATTTTGGAATAACTTTTTTTTTTAATGTTCTGATGTGCTGAATTGATTTTATGATATAATCAGTGTGGTCCCAACTTGTTTTTGCAGCTGCTCCTCTAGATTTCATTTCATTATCAGCTTTGCCTTTCTCTCTCTCATTTAAAAAGTGCCTGCTAATTATGTCAAATAGCAAAGTTCCTGAATGCTTAAGATTTATTGTTTTAACACGTCATCTTGAATTCAGAAGTTGCTGTGTTATGTACGATGTGTTAGCGTCCCATTGCCAATATGTGAGTTTATTTGAAGACATCAAAAAAGATATCCATTCGTTCCTTTAAAAATTCAAAATGACGACATTTTGTAAAGGTAGCATACGTTTTGTTGTTGCTGCTGCTGTTACGTCACACACATCCAAGTAATTAGCCAGCGGTTAGCAGAATGAAATGGGAAACTCTTCTAACAGTTCCCTTTCTTTCTGACCCCGTGTAACTAATAAAATGAATAAGTCAAATATTTCGTAGTAAACAAACTAAGTAGATTCAGAATTTTTATCCCCGTAGACCTGCATACATGTTGGACTTTTAGATATACCTGGAAGGTGTATGTAGGGTTTGAGGAAATGCTGATCCCTATCATTATTAGATTGTTTAAAAAAGAAAAAAAAAAAGAAAAGAAGCAGAGCTAGTTTTTGCCACCAACCCATGAAAGTACAGGAAACGGCTTCATGTAGTAAGTGTCCAGGTCTAAGCAATCTGTTGACAGAAGGGGATTCTACCCAAGGGTTTCTCGTTAATGTAATCAAATACTTCAGAGCCTTAGCCCAGCAAGATCAGGTCCACCCACCTCAGAGTTTATCTTTAGCTCATCTGGAAGAGTTTATTTTAAACATTGAACATTGTTTGCTGCTGTTGAAATGAAAGTGAGAGAGTTACAAGCTTTATTCCACTGCCATCTGGCAGATTTACTGATGGATCAGGTTCTTTAATCCATGTAACCCCGTGTGTGGGAGCTATTGTCTTTGTGTTGATCATGCAGCTGGCTTGGCTGAACTTTCAAAAGCTCACACAAAGCTATCAAGAGCCATTCTATAGATAAATGACGTTGGGGTTGTTGTAAAAGTCACTGCAAACTTTTGGAGAAAGTGTGCATATATATTATTTTTATTCTTCTCTGAATACGCATTTTTGCTCTATGCCTCTCTTAGTGAGCTGGGAAAGACGATGACTGTATTTGGGTATTTAAGAAAAAAATAATTAGAAACTAGAAAAACCTGACTATGCTTAAACAAGGGAAGTGTGTAACAGAGCAGAAAGGAAGGAGCTAACAACCAAGTAAGTGCTCTTTGAGGAAGATTCGTCTGGCTATTTGAGGCTTGTTCAGTGATACATGTATCACATGTCCAGTCATTGTATGAGCACAGAGGTACCCAGAATTAAAATTAAACAGTTGCTTCCACTAAGCACAATTTATGACCAACTCTAGGTCACACTCACAAATGTGTATGTACACATGATTTAAGATATTCATGGAGACTGGTTAGATAGCTGAGCAGGTAAGGACTCTTACAGTCAGCCCTGATGGCCTGGGTTTAGTCCCCCATGTCTGCAAGGTAGAGATCACCAACTCCTGAAAGTTGTCCTCTGACTTTCACATGTATGCCATATCTTGAGTGTACTTAGACAAATAAATATAACTTAAGTAATTATATGCAAGCAACGGGCTTTGTGGAAGATGGATAGCTTTCATAAACATATATAAAGTTTGTAGCAGCATGCTCAAACAAATATAACATGAAACAATCAGATATAATCAATTGGTATTCAATCAATTTGAATTGATTCAATTCAAATCAGTTTGTATTTTTTCTTTGGCTATTTTTTTCTGTTTGTTTTGTCCTATTCTGGGGGTTTGTTTTCATTTTATATTATTATTATTATTGTTGTTGTTGTTGTTATTTAGATGCCTGTTCATATCTTAATAAGAGAAAGAAAGGGTGTGATTTCGGTGGGGGAGAAAACGAGGGGATCTGGGAGGAGCTGGGGAGAACCTAATCAGAATATATTGTATGAAAAAAATATACTTTCAATCAAAAATTAAATCTGCACTTTAAAATAATCTTACAAACAGTTGAATTTAAAAATAAAAGCCAGGGTATATAGTTTGATGTAAAGAGCAAACTTGCCTAGCATGCGTGAAGCCTAGGTCCTCTCTTCAGCACGATATAAATTAGGTATAGTAGTATGTCACAATCCCAGCAATCAGGAAGTAGAAGAAGGAAGATCAAAATTCCAGTTCCCCTTTAGCTATATACCATTTAGGCTAGCCTGGAATAGGTTAAACTTTCTCAGAAATGTTCTTAAAAAGCCAAGCCCAGAAAAAACTGCATTGCCTGTACTGTGGATAAAGACATGTTGGGATGGAGCAAACCTGGAAAACATAGCCCTCTGAATCAACGAAGGCGTGTACCAGCTCAGAGACTAAAGTAACAATCACAGGGTCTACATGGGTCTGCATCAGGTCGTCTGTGTATATATTATAGCTTTTAGCTTAGTATCTTTATGGACTCCTGACTATGAGAACAAGTGGGTCTCTGGTTCTTTTCCCTGTTGGGACTCTTTTCTTCCTGTTGAGTTGTCATGTCCAACTTCAATATGAAAGTTTTGGTGTCGCTGTATTTATTGTATTTTATTTCATCATGTTTGGTTATTATCTCTTAAAAGCCTGCTCTTTTCTAGTGAAAGACAGAAAGGGAATGAATCAGGATGGGAGGGGAGGGACAGGGAGTTGAGGAGGAACTAGAAGGTGTGGAGGGAGGGGAAACTATAATCAGGATATATTGTATAAGAAATGAATCTATTTTCAACTTAAAAAATGTATCCCAAACGAGTAACACTAAACTGAAATTTTGACAGAAATTCTGAGAAGGAAGCCTTCTGCTTGCCATTATTGTATATTTTCTACTGGCAAGAAAGATCACTGAAACAGCCATTTCTTTTGGCTAAGATTTGTTTAGTGTCCACTGTTTGTTTGTTTTGATGACAAGGAGCAAGTGGGGCACGCCACTGATGATTCTGGGTACACTCATAGCCTAAAGGTATTGAAAGAAGGGGATAGTTTTGGTGGTATCCTGATCATATTTCCTGATCCTGGTGCAGAGCTATGAAGACCCAAGTTCTAATTTGTAATTCCAGCAGAAGCCTCCAACTCCCTTGCCTTCTCGATTGTGGCAGAAGAACTCACTTCACCTAGCTGATTAGTTGTTGTAATATTCATCTTTATTCTGTAACTTATTCCATTCTTCCATACTTTTCAATTATTTCACAGATACCTGTATTACTTTTCTTTCTTTCTTCTTAAAATACCCAAGACGGATTCAACTTCCAACAAATAAAATAGGCCACCAGAATTACTGACATTGTCAATGACTAAACCACCGTGGTACACAGATCGTGTCAATAGCAAAATAGATTATTAAATCATGAAGGGGAAAAAGACATAGAGCTGGTGAAAAACACAGCTAGCATGGCAATTCTTTAGTGAAATTATAATTGTGTAATGTATAAACTCCAGCTTAGCAGCTTTGAGTATTTAAATTTCTTGATATTTGTTGATTATGAGATACAAAAAAGAAGAGAAAAATCTCTTTTTATCCCAATGAGAAAATTTGTTGAGAAAAATCAAATGATAACCAGAATCTTTTAGCTATGAATCAGAGCAGAGGAAGTGAGCTTTTGATTGAATTCTTGGTGACATAACCAGCAACATTTGCACAGGGTAAACCCTTAGCACAATGTGTGCTCTAGCCATAGCTCTTTGAAAATCCCCTGGACTTGTGTACACTGTTTTGTTGACTGTTGACTTTTCTGTGACTTTTTTCCTCTTTGAGTCTAAGCTAACATTTGACACTCAGTGTATCTTGCAGAAACATAAAAATGTTCAAATCTACCAGCCACATTAAAAAAAAAAAAGATAGGTAGGGATAGGGACTGATATTCACAGTTGGATAGGCTGACATTTGGAAGACTCCCCATACCCACATCTATCTATAAAGCTATATCTACACCTAAGGTAAAATGTCTGCTGGACTGATTAATTTAGCACAGTTCCTTTCCATCTGAGAGACATGTGGCACACAATAGGCTTCCTTAGCAGCAATGTGTTTGAGATTGTAGAACGACTTGTGATGGAATAAATGCTTAGAATATTGAGACTAGATAAGAAAAGCATCCATAGTGGAATTCGTAGGAATATTTATTTTTATTTCTCTGATGCAAATAAAACCAGAGAAGTTGAGGTAAGAGGTAAGTCAAAGACTGCCTACTAAGATCTGCCAAGTGGCACACTGTGAATGCTCAGAAGTCAAGCATTTGAGTGAGTCATTTCTATTCCCTGATTTTGGCATGAGCAGCCATAAATCAATTGCAAAGAGTTGGGCTATCTTTTTTTAGTATTGGGTTATTAGTTTATTGGTAACCTGAAAGGTAAGATGCATACTACCTCACTGATGCTCAGGCAAGATGGGGGTGATTCAGTTGCTCTGATAACAGAGTATTGTGTGTCTTATATTCTCAGAAGTATGTTAGCATTCAGTGCTCAGTGTTCAAAGAGAGAAGAGAGCCCTTCTAGCTGGGAGAGGCACAGCTGGGTTCTCTGGAACAGCCCTATTCAACAGTGTAAATGGGAAGTAGGAAATAGCTTTCATCATTTCTTATAACTACCATCAGCGGTAATTGGGAATTAGAATGAGGGAAACTGGAGTATCTACAGAGAAGTCATACAAGCTGAAAATTATTTTGAATCCTGCTACCAATTCCCCTGGATTCTTCTGTGTAGTTAGTCAAATTATTGGCTCCCACCATCTAGTAGTTTCTGGAGATCTTATGTATTGGAGTGAGCAGCTTGTTTTGGTTGATTAAACAGGATATGCAAAGACCAACATAATTATTTCTGCAATAACCAGTATGCATTATTTCATCCCTTCTTGAGTTTCCACATGAGATAATAGGTGCAAAAAAATCGAAGGTGTTTTATTCTTTTTGCAATAATAACCTCTAGACCAAAGATCATCGCTTAATAAATAAACACAAAAAGAACATGTGATTAAACTCACTGGAGAAAGCTCTTTCTAGTGTAACTACCACTTCTATGAGAGACCTCACATGTGTCACCTCCAATACCAACAACAGCACACTGCGCAAGGAATTCTTATTCCTTGACACTGGGATTTTAATATGGCTGGTACATTTGGCCACTTTCATGTCTCTGTGAGATACAACAGACTCAAAGGGGAAAAAAAGTCACAGAAACATCCACAGTCAACAGACTAGGTGTTATTTTAAGTAAGATTATTTCTGCCTGGCAAGTGAAGAATGCGTTAAATTTTTTTTTTTTTTAGTAAGTATACTATATTCAGAAAACAAGTAGTGATTTACCTAGAGCTTGATGAACCAAAGAGTTAACCAAAATCTTTAAAGATTTAGAGTCTTTGGCTGCTTTAATGTACTAGCAGATACTTCTTTTAGGGGACCAAATAAGTTACACAAAACAAATTAACATTTCCTCTCACCTCAAACCAATACTGTATATTTAATTTTCAAGTTTATTACTATTATTTTTCAATCTTTCTCCTGAATATATGCATTTCCTAGAATAGGTGTTATTTTAAACAAGATTATTTCTGCCTGGCAAGTAAAGCATGTGTTAATTTTTTTCACTAAGTATACTATATTTAGTTTCTCTGTCAACACAAGCTAATTAGAAAGGTTTCTGCATAACATCTCAAGTGTAAATTATTTATCAGAGTGGTTAAATAACCCAGTGCCCAGCATAGTGTTTGTTTCCTGCCAGAGGGAATATATCATCTTTCATGGCTTTGGAGAAATTGAACAAACAATGAAGATGTCTGAACTAAATCATGATGCAATGATCAAAAGAACCATGTTATAGTACTTTATAGTAAAGGCATTTATTTCTCTTGAAATGAAGCACTTTTAACTCTCCAACATCTGCTGAGAAGTCAAAGACATTAGACATACTCTATTATTGAAACTCCACTAATTAAAGCCTTCACATATTTAGAATAGCTACCCTATTCTGCAATTGATAACATACATGGCATACCAATATTACTTAATGTAAAATTTTCAAAATAAAATGAAAGGTGACAGAAGAAAGTTTTTTTTTTTTTTTATTTCTCAAAAAATAGTTGAAGAGTCACTGGCATTCGGACATGATATGAAATTACACAGACTAATCCTTGTTTGCTAAATTACACAGACTAATCCTTGTTTAAGGACAAATCTGCGTGAAATTTCCTGTATTTTTTTTTTTTTAATTTCAGAGAACTGTAAGATAATGAGATGTTTTTAGATGAAAATCTGGTCAAGGTGAATACATCAATTAATGCAGACTGAAAAACCACCTTTGTCAAGAAGGCACTTATCTCCCTCTACCAGTCTGAAAAGCAATGCTCACACACTTGTGTTCTGTTATTATCCAACACTTGAACAACAGAAGTGAAAATTTACACAAAATTATAAATTTACAGAGTTCACATTAAACTGGATCCTGAATGACCATGTACTCAAGGTAAAGACATGCATGAATTATCTAGATTCTTCACCAGGCGTTCTTTGGGATACGAGTTCCACTAACACATAGTAAAAGAGAGAATGTACTAGAAAAAAAGAAAGTTCATACTCTCAAGGCTATGCATAAGCTCTGGCCTCCAGTGAGTCCAAGCTGATTTTAGCAGGAGAAGTGGGATCAAGGAAAAATTATCAAGATTCTAATTACCAAAATTACCCAGATGAGAGAAACAGACAAGGGAAACCTTGGAAGATACGCAGAGAAACACGGCAGGTAAAATAAGGAAGGGGTTGACTGACTGCACAGAAATAAAATAGGGAATGAGAACAGGGGCAATATTTGAAGTGAAAGAGAGAAAGAATGTTCCAGAAGTAAACAGTAATTCACAGTTTCAAGAAGCCTAATTTTGAACATGAGCAGTAAAAAGTTTCAGGTTAAAATATCAGCACACACACAGACAGGGAATCCACAGATATTCACAGAGGTTTTCACTGTGACAGCCCAAACGGGAAACAACTGATACAGACAAGAGAATGGATAGCAAACTGTGGTCATCTAAGCAATGCCATAGATTTCGTTGGTAACAAGATAAGTGCTGTCCAGCCTGGATTTGTAAACGTGTAATCAGTGGAAAAGGCCACACATTGTAATAACCTCAGGATATCCCTTTCTACAAAATACAAATCCATAGAGGCAGCAGAATGATCAGTAGTTATCAGCGATTGGGAAGAATGAATACGTGGAGAACAGGGGAGGTTTAGGGTATCTTAATTGTACATACTTATTATCCATCTGTCAAAAGCCATGGGAGCTGACCAGGAGTAAATTGTATTAACAGCAACAAACAAAACATTCACATCTAGATAAAGAGTGAAGGAATTTCCAGAAACAGCAGACAAAGAGAATGTCTGAGAAGTTACTGAGACAGATCACCTTTAAATCGTGGACAGCTACATTCTCATCAGAAACCATTTGAGCCAGAGACCATAATGCACTGGACAGAAATATATGGCTGCCTCCTGCCTACCCCAATCAAGCTATATGTCCATGGTAGACATAAAATTAAAGTTTAATGATGAACCAAAACTGGACCGGTCACAACTGAACCCCATCAGAGGCATCATCAGTGATTCACTTCTGACCTAAAGAAGGTCATTGCAGATGGAAGATCTGAAATATCTAAAACAGACCGACTACTCAGAGAATGCTGAAACTAAAACTCAGAGGTATATTAAAAAATAACAATGTAGAATAATGTATTTGTGTGGGGTGTGTGTGTGTGTGTGTGTGTGTGTGTGTGTGTGTGTAAAGTGGCAAACTTAAAATGCCTAATGATATTTCCGGATAATGGAAACATTTAGTTCAAGTGCTCTAAGATTTTTCCATTATCCTAAAATCAGATAAAACTAACTATTGATACTAAAATTTTCTAAGGACACATGATGTGATACAGTTCATCAATATTTGCACCAATAAATGAGAAGGAATATTCTCCAGCCTCACACAGTAGAAAATCAGATGATAAAATAACCTGAGGAAATATGAGAACAGAAAAAAGTAGAATATGCAGGGCATGGAATAATTTGGTGGATTTATTTTTATTTTATTTATTTATTTATTTATTTATTATTTATTTATTTATTTATTCACTCATTCATCTCTTTGTTTGTTTTGGTTTTTTAAGACAACGATTCTCTGTGTAACTCAGGCTGTCCTGGAACTTGCTCTGTTGACTTATGCTGTCCTGCAGCTCAGATATCCACCTGCCTTTAGTCCCAAGTGCTGGGACTAAAGGTGTGCACCATGATTGTCTGGCTAGCTTGGTGGAAATCCAAAACGTATAGCTAAGATAAATGTAAGTGATAGGATACTACTCTGTGAAAAATAAAGAGGTTTTTAGACAGTTTTCTTTGAACTCTAATATGGCACTAGTAAAAATGAAATGTAAATATGAAGACATTTTGAAAGTGAGAGAGGAGGGGATGTTTCAAGAAATTAGTAGTCAAATGAAAACTACAGCAGCATTTTAAAGGCTGGAGGGTGTTTTTTCCATGGATTCAGTTGTTCTAAACCTCATCCAGGTAGCTGGGCATGTCTCAGAGTATTCTTTGCAGCCTCTCTGGTCTGAGAGTCTTTTCAGCTTATCTTATCTGAGAGTGATTCTCAACAGCCTTTATTGCTCACTCTAGTAGGGAAAGGTCTAATCTGCTCAGCTTCAGGGACTTCCTGAAGCCATTTTGAGTTGTTGTCTTAAAGAGATTCCTTGGCAAGTGGAATGTTTCAATCTCAGAAGAGACTGCTATACAACACTAGTAAACTTGTATATTGGAAAATTAAGAAGTATATTTCTAAACTAATAGTGAGTAAAATGAGAAATAAAAATTGAAGCTTAAAGTATTTTGAAACAATGATAATGAGACAACCTTGAATACATGAGTTAGAAATAGAGAATAAAGATAAATTAATCACACGCTGTAAGTTAAATAAAATACAGCAAAAATTCACATGCAGAAATTTAAAATGGTAATTTAAAGCAAATAGAATGGTTTGTCTACCATTCACAATGCTGCCACTATCAAATATATGGAGTTTATTTCACATAGCAAGCACTTTTCCACCCTCAAAAATGTCCAGAGATTCAGTTCTAATTCAAGTTTTCAGTCAGACTTTTCCAATTAAGACTGCCCCAAATTCCACATCTGAATCACAAGTGGTGGGTCACCAGATTACTCAAACTGCTTCAAAACTGCTTACAAGTAGATATTCATATACTCCTTACCCAGCTTACTATGACATCTCACAGCACTCAGAAATCTTTGCCTACTGTTACTGTTTATTATAAAGCACACTTGTAAAAGACACTAATGAGGAACCAGATGGTGAGGTACAAGGGCCCTGTGTGTGTGCATTTCTGCTCCTGTCCAACTGAGGTGTGTTGTCATCTGAACACATGGATGTACCACCAACCCAGAAGCTCTGAATCCAGTTATTTGGAGGAGATATGAAACTACATTGTGTATTAGGCATAACTGGTTCAATTATTGGCTACAGGCCAGCGACCTTAATCTTCATTTCTTCTTCTTTCCCCATAGGTTGGGAGGTGCTGTTCAATATTCCATCCTTCAAACCACAGGCCGGTTCCTCTGGCCACCAGATCTCATCCTCATTAACATAAACTTGTATACGCTGGATGAGACTTTTAAAAATATTGAAAGATGTTCTTTTTATTCTTATCAGAAACTTGCAAAGGATATGAAGCTCAAAGCTATGAGTGATGAATAATGAACAGATCTACTTCATATTAATATTAAAATCACAAAAGAGAAAATAAATGTATTTATGAACTAGAAACAAAAAAATGTCAAGAGAGATTTAAAGAATCAATGCTGCTTTTTGAAAAGGCCAATGAAATAATACAAATAAACAGCATCACTTACTTGGCTTCATACCCTCGCAGATAGCATCCTTAACATGGATCCGCTTTTAATTCTTGAAAACTTTCTGAGCACCAACATACTGCTTGGTCCCATCTTTGTTTCACTCATTATTTCACTTCAAGGCTTAAGATTTTTTTCTCTGCTTCCCCCTGACTGTGAGAAGAACCACCTCAGAACAAAGTTGATTAAAACCACAGCCATGTGTTTTACTCGTGAGTCCATTATTTGAGGTTGGGCTCTAAATATGTACTTACCTCTTTTCCTCCTGGTGTTAACTGAGGACTAATGTGTGCAACTGTCTGAGCTCCCATTCTTGATAGGGAGCCAATGCTTGGATTTTAAAGCTCTGTATGATCTGCTTTCGATTTCTAATTCCTTTACCTTTGACTTCGTTGTTGAGTGGGACATGCAGTTTGAGTGGGACAATGGAGAATGCAGTATAGTTACACAGGTAGTCTGATACCTGTTGTTCCCTTAGGATGGGTTCCTGGATGCCTGCTATCTGTCCCCACCTTATGGATCCCTTACTTCTTTAGGGACCTACATGTCACTGGGTCAAGTCACCTGCCATGTACATCTCTTGGAACAACACGACACTAAAGATCAAAAAGCCCAACAGGCTAATTGAAAAGAGACCATAGAAGAAAGGAAAGGGCAACCAAGGCATATCTTAAACTGACCTAAAATTCATAACAATCCTCCTGCCTTAGCTGCCCCACTAACAGCTGAGAAGCTACTGGTAGTTAATGGTTGCTGGAGGAGGCAGAGTTACTTTTCATCGGGTATGTGGACACTGGTAAGTTGCTCATTCCCTAAAGGATGATGGTTCTACACCCGTTCATGTATGCACAGAGCTAACTGGACTCAGTAGATTGTTTTAAAATAATTAGGAACATGAAATAGGAAAGAAGATGTGGTGAAAGACCTGGGAGAGTTGGGGGAGGCAGATGGGATGTGATAAAGAAATAAAATATAAAATTTTCAAACAAACAAAAAGATTACCTTAAAAAGAAGGGGCAGTAACAAGCAAATCAGAAGACTTCACACTATATGTTGTTACTATGGACCCTTCTATAAGCATTTTCCCTTGTTTCACATGGGACCACAGAGCTAAGCAGCTCCTCACTGTTCACAAGTTACATACATACTTAACTTAGAACCTTTCTTTCTACACAAAGCTAACAATCGGACTTATTACTATGAGGCCAGGGGTTTCAAGGAAATCTAGAGGCAAGTTTTGACCCAAATCTCCCTGTTCCTTATTTTCAGAACTACTCCTACCCAAGCAATCCCTGAACCTGGCTTAGAGACTTCTCATGCCTGAGCATTCAACCTTCCTGAGCCTTTTCCCCTTAGGTTTCAGGTCTCTTTGCCCTATCCACTTGGTGTCACCCTTGGGGTGTAGTTGTCACATACTAAAATTTATTTATATGTTGTCAAAGAATCTCTGATTTCCTGCTTCCCTCAAATTAGAGATTAATAACTCCCAGACTTTGATATTCTCTCTTTCCTCTTTTCTCTCTCCCTCTCTCTCCCTTTCTCTCCCTCTGTACTCCCCCACCCCGCCTCAGCATATCCACAGCACTCAGCAAAACCCGCCTGATTTCCAGGTCTTTATAATAACTTTCCACACAATTCTTGAACACCTGAGATATTGCATTTGTCACTGCATTTGCTTCCTGCATTCGCATCCCAGTTCACCAAAAGCGAAACTGCTAACAAATGTGTTGCTGCCACAGACCACAAGCTGGCTGTGCCTCGCCTACTTCCAGTAACGGAGTGCTTATTGGCTTCAGGAAAGGGGTTGAACCTGGAGCTGCACAACACTTTCTAACAGAGGCAATGCCTCGGTGAGAATCTCACATGGGAATTATCAGCAAACTGCGCTATTTCACAGAGGGTGTACTCGCCGTGGGAGAAATGCTGACATCAAGGAAGGGGACCAGAGGAAGTGTATCACAGAATCTGCCACTTTATCATTTTGTTTTAATTTCATAGTGAGTTCCCAATGATGGAACTAGACCAATTCAAACAGTGGGACATAAAGTTGATATAAGTTTCCTCTGAAGAATTACTTTATAAAAATAGTGCCAAAGGCCTCTAAACATTATTGAACGTTATTGTGTTATATTAATTTGTCATATATAATTATAGTGTATTATTTAAATATAG
The DNA here is from genome assembly GCA_026225945.1 of Cricetomys ansorgei. Classification (NCBI taxonomy): domain Eukaryota; kingdom Metazoa; phylum Chordata; class Mammalia; order Rodentia; family Nesomyidae; genus Cricetomys; species Cricetomys ansorgei. The sequence continues at coordinate 33,957 of JAMJFZ010001281.1, forward strand.
TATTTATGTATTGTATATCGATTATACTACTCTTTCTCTTCCATTTATTTATCTCTGGGTAAATATATATGTGGAGGTCAGAGGACAACTTATAAGAAGCAGTTATCTCCTTCCAACATGTTGGTTTCTGGGAATCAAACTCAGATTGCTAGGCTTGGCAGCAATCATCCTTACCCAACGAACCATCTAACCTCATTATACTTATTTTCAAGGTGATTGAAGTGCTCCTTAGAAGTGGGCATGGCTACAGAAAGAGTAATGTGAGGGATCTGTATAACAGAAATATTGTAAAGTTCAATTATACCAATGTGAATATTTAGATAGCTATGTGGTAGTGTAGTTTAACATTATTATAATTTGGGGAAGTTAGTAAAGGGTATCTAGCATGTCTCTGTATTATTTATTTAAAGTGAAGACTCGTCTTGGAGTCATGTTTCTACTCCAGAGATATGCGATCTTACATTATATTTTATCTATTTATTCATGTATATATTTATATACTGATTTATGTTAGATACAGTCTCACTTTGTAACCCTAGCTGGCCCGGAACATTATAAAAAGTTAACTAGAAGATCAGGGAGTTTGCTATGAGGTTGTGTCACCTAGTAAAGCCAGAAGCCATATCCATAAAATCTTACCAACATCACTGCCTAAACAAGAGCTGAACAATTACAACATCACTAGACAAGCCAAAGTGGATGGGGAAAATACTAGGAGACCTCAAACCTACACAAAGAACTATAAGAAACTAAAGAATGCTGACAATGGGAGAAATAGTCTTCCCCAGGAGAGAGCACACCCAGAGTTATCCAATACCAAATGGTCTGCTTAAGAACATACATGCAAGTAACAATATAAATTGAGCAGGTCATATTTAGGAGTGTGTGTGTGTGTGTGTGTGTGTGTGTGTGTGTGTGTGTGTATACATATATACACACAGTAACAGTCAAAAGAGGTCCTGAACTTACAAGACAATAAGGAGGAGTATATGGGAGGTTTTAGAAAAAGGAGAAATGTTGTAATCATATTATACTATCAAAAAATAAAAGAAGACGGTAACCCCATAAAGCATTCAGATACCTAAGAAAGATTTCTAACTATCACTTGGTTATTTGAGCAGTGATCTGGGATGCTGAGTATCTGCCACAATTTCTAACTATAGGCCTTCTCTTTTTATTGCCCTGGGCAGATGAGCATTCAAACGCCAGAGACGAAAGCTCCTGGCTGATGATTATGTCATGTGGTTGGGGAGTAGCTTGTGTTCTGTGGCTCTTTACCATATCTGCATCCCTCAGCCTCTTCCAATCTAGCTCATTTGATAATATGGTAAGTTCCATCAGTCTGTCAGACACTCCTGCCTGCCAATCATAGCATCTTCCTCTAGCAGTGAGCAGTAGTGAGAGACTTGAGGCTTAGAGATAAGGAGGCAGCTAATGAATTCTTGTGCAAGGGTTCGCCTCAAGTGTTTATTCAAGCAGTCATCATTCTCCAAAAATCACACAAGCTTTTAAAGCTTCCCCCTCACCTCACAGACATGAATCTCTGTAAATGTGGTCTAACACATCCTAAGATAAGAGCCTGAATCTTCCAGGTTGCTTTAATTTTAAAGGCCCCTAAAGGGCAAGCAGACAGATCATCTTCTGGTAGATCTTCGAGAACAAGGAGTTGGACTAGAAAGGTGGGTGGCCGCTCCTGAGCCCACCTCTCTGTGCATGAAGAGCAGGCAGGTTCTGTTTCTGAGAATGAGGTTGCGGTCCACTCTGAGAAGTGGGAAAGCATTTTGAACTGATCACATCATCTTAAGGGACTTCCAGAATTGAATAATACCTCCAGAATTAAATAAATCGCATGTGTGGTTACAAGAAAGCTGAGCACTTATTTATCCACATCATTAGTCATTGAAATTCTTGTAGGGAGGAACGGCCCAGCCCCACAGGTCATCCACTTCATGTTTCCTTAACACTTCCACTGTTTTTTAAACACCCGCTTCTTGATTTATGACTGCACTGTGGCCTCAGGCTGCGCCTAATAACGCAGCACGTACCACCCCATCAGAGTGACACACACATTCCCTCGCACCAATTTAAGTCATCCCATATGTGAGCCCTTGCTTTTTATTCTGCTATCTGAAGAGTTCATGAACACAGGTGACCTATGTGGCAAGCCAAAGTCCTTTACTTTGCTTCTCAATTCTTACTTCCCAGATGAACTGAAGCCACTCTGTGTTCTTGCAGTTTCTCCCACCTCGGTTACTTGGTTTTCTCCAATTGGGTCACTTACTTCCAGGGGAAAGTCTTTCCTTGCTCCTTACATGGCATGGGCTGAGAAAGAAAAGAAAATTCCCTCCTGTATTAGGGCTTTCTGGAGGAACAGAACCTGTGCTGTGAATCTGTATTAAAGGGAGATTTATGAGCTTGGTTGATACAATATGGCCTGAGTAGCCCAGCCATGACTGTCTTTATACTGCAGAGGCCGAGAGTCCAGTGTCTGCTTCGTCTATGGGTCTAGATGTCTCCACAATCCCAATATGGCACTGCAGCCTAGAGGATTTATGGTGTGTCGTTGCTCTTCATATTATAATAGGAGGTAGAAGAAGCTGAGTTCTGATATTAGTGAAAACTGGCTGAGGAAGTAGTAGCAGTGGCAGAGTAGAACTCTTCAGCAACATTGGAATGAGACAAGGGAACTGTCCATAAAGTACAAAGACAAGCAGGGCAAAAGCAAAGGCTGTCCCTCAGACCTTATATCTACACTGCTGCAGGAAAGTACCACCTACACTCAGAGTGGGTCTTCCCAGTCTGTTGATATCATCGAAAAGAAAAAGCCCACAGGCTTGCGTTTTAGTTGATTACAGATGCAGTCAAGTTGACAAATAGTGTTAATCACCACAACTTCTTTTATGAAATCGCCACCCGTGTGACAAGTGTCAGAGCACAGTGGGTCACCCTCCAACAGGCAACACTCTTCTGGGTTTGGCTTTATGTATCTCCTCTCTTTGTCTTCTCACATTGGCTCATATGTCCTAAACTACAGCTAAGTCAAATATCCTCAGAACCGCCTCCCCGTCCATAAGACAGTATCCCTTCCATACTTTATCCTAACCTCAACAGAATGCTGGAAGCTATGGCTATGTTGTCTGTAACTCTGGGTGCAATCAATGTGTATTTTACTGCTTGGCATTGAAGATGCAAACAATAGAGGAAATCAACAGGTGAGGACCCATCGAAAGGCAGGTATACAAATCAAAGGAAAAATGACTCAGAGGCTAACAAGCGTGCCACCACCTTGATCAGGAGTTCAGGCCTCCAGAACTGTGCGGATATAAGGTTCTCTTGTTTAAACCATCATCAATCTGGAGTATTTCATCATGCTAATCATGGCAAAGGAATACAACAAATAGCCACAGTTTATGGTTATAAGAATTTGCATATATTTGTATATTTGTGTGTATACACACACACACACACACACACACACACACACACACATATATATATATATATATATGTTATAAGAATTTGACTATAAGAATATAGTCAAAAAAGTACAGGACTCATAGAAGAAAGGAATCACGATAAATTCAGCTTTGGAAATCCAAAAAGGAAAGAGTTCCCCAAGAAAGGCTTAGAAAGAGGGACATGAACTTGCAGAGATGAGATTGGGGGAGCACACGCTGGATGGAGGAATTCCTCCTTAAGACTCTCAATAGCTTTCTTTTTAATTAGTGCCTTAGTCCATTCCCAAGACCTCAGAGCTCACCTTCTCGCTTTTGGTCAGTGCCTACGAACAGAAGGAGGACAGGCTATCCTTTCTTTTCTCTGCATGTCTCGGTTTGAGATTTTCCTCAGTAAATGCCTTCCTATTTACATGATGGCTGCTGACAGGCACATCCCATGTGTTTTGCCAATTTGGCCCTCTAAAGGGTCACTTGCCTACAGAAACCCTGTCTAACCCTATAGAGCTGGAGAACATGGCCATCTATGCACAATTAGCCCCATCCTATACACTACCATCTCCATAAATGTACCATTTCCTGACTGACCAGACCAGAATGGGGTGGTAAAGCAAGCCCATGACCATCAAAATCAGGTGGGATGGGTTTAGGAAGGAAAAGTCTGCTACTGGGGGCAAGAAGTAATAAGCAGGCAAAGGCAGCAGCTACTCATTTCAATCTATTTTGCTGTATCTAGAGAAAGAGATCAAGACTTGATGAGGAAATTACTTATAACCATTATGAACTCATGAACTCATTCATTTAACCATAATTTACCAAGCATCTTCCTTAATTTAGCTTGTGAATCTAGAATCTACCATATACAATTTTATATTTTTTGAAAAAGTGACAGGACAATGTACTTTACAGACCTATCATTAGAGCAGCAGCTGGCTGAACCATTCAGAGCCCAGGTTCCATGGCTACAGAGGCTTACCTCTTACGTTAAGTGCAATGCTAGGTCTTTGGAACATATATTAGTTATTTTCCTAGGGCTGCAATGAAAACAACTAGATAAAGCAAAGGTTTGTTCTGATCCACAGTCCCAGAATCCACTCCTTCCAGCAATAGACACAGGCAGCTGGTCATGTTGTGTCCACTGGCAGGATGCAGAGGTACACTGATGCTCAGGCTCAGCTTTCTCTCTCATTTGAGTTTGACCCAGGACCACAAATGATGGAATAGATACCTTGTTTGACTAAGGTAAGTCTTGCCAACCCAATTAACTCAATCTAGATAATCCTTCACATGAATGCCCAGAAGTTTCTCTCCTAGGTGATTTTTGATCCTGCCATGTTAACAGTGTTAAGCAGCCATTGCATTCATTCATAGAGCTTGAATTCTGATAAAAGAAGACAGGGGTAAAAAATGAAATTAAGTCATCAAATATAGCTGAGGTGATAGGGGAAATCAGCTACAGTAGTGTGTTGGCAGAGATGGAGACACACACCGAGGGTTAGTTTTATTTACAGGGATACATTAGGCAAAGACATGAAGGACGTGAACAGGCAGCTCAGCCAGAGGAGGCGCTGTCTGCCTCCTTCTGCCTCATCACCAGCACACTCTGGGAAGACTATCTATGGCATTGGTTGTGGGAGCTGCGAGGCCTAGGTTCTAATCCCAGTTTGGTTTTCCCTAGCGATAAACCATGGGTCAGGTTACTTAATCTCTGTAAACTTATCTCAACAGCATACAAAACAAACATATATGGGGTAATGTGTAAAATCACTCAGCCAAGCTTGGCACAGTGTAAAACTCTGAGCATTAGCCATGTCAATATTCATTTAGATGCAGAAGACCTGAATTCAAGCCCAGCTCTGTGCCTTCTCAGCTTTATGAGCCTGGGCATTTCTGAGACATCTCCAAAAGGGAGTTAACAACCCTTGACTATTTTCCAGCATTGTTTGGAGACTGTGTGACATCACAGATGTGCAAGGGTCCATGCATTGTAAATCGCCGTGTAGATATATGAGATTCTCATTGTTACGAAGCAAATAATCTCAGGGAGGCCCTATCCAGTTTCTGGATAAACTGACAGAGGAAAAATATACTTCACAGATTTGGCAGAGTTGGAGCAGCAGCCAAGAGAGACATTCGGAGACCAGAGTCTGAAGACATGAAGGATTCCATATGGAAAGCCTCACATAGGACCTCTTGCTCTCTTGTACCAGTTAAGCGGGCTGCAGGTGGTACCTGAGACCTATAAAAACCACCTGGAACACATTCTCTTTCAATGACTCCGCACTGTCAGTTAGGACACAGCATTATTTAGCAGAAAGCTCAGGGCATGAGAAGCCAAGCAGCAAAGAAGACTACCAGGAGTCAAAGCCAGCTATGCATATGTGGTACTCCCATCAATGTCCTGGTGTTGCACAAGGGTGGAAGGAAATACGGGCACATTAATAACAAAAATAACAAGTTTTATATTGTTTTAGACTTTAGTTTTTCAAATTTTGTATGTTTGAATATGCACAAGTATAGGAATGTATATGTGCATTCATATGTGAGTGAGGGTACACTTGTGCCATGGTATGTGTACGTGTGTATGTGTGTGTGTGTGTGTGTCTGTGTGTTTGTGCGGGTGTGTGTGTGTATGGGTGAGTGTGTGAAAGGATAGACTCTGGTGTCAGTACTCACCTTATACCTTATTAGAGACATTTTTTCCTTTGTTGCTTGCTTCCATAAGCCATTTATCTGGCCTCCTAGTTTCTGGAGACTCTCTGGTCTGAACCTCCCACCCTGCTGCAGAAGCACAGGGATTACAGGCACACACTACTGCACCCAGCCATTATGTGTTTTCAAATGTGGATCCCATGGTTGTACAGGAAATGCTTCATCTGCTGAGCTATCTTCTCAACCATGGCTTTGATGCTTTCTCCGACAAGGTCCTACTCTATAATACAGGCTGGTCTTGAACTATTTATCCTCCTACCTTAGCCTCCTGAGTGCTGGAATTATAGGTATGTTCCACCACACCTGGTTTAAACATATTGTTTTTAGATCTGTTTAAATTAATTAAGATAAGGTTAAACAATCTGTATTGCATCTGGCCCGACCACTTTGCTCAGCATAGGTGAGCTCATTTCGGCACAGTATCATCTCATTTATTCTTCATGAGATCTCTAGGAGGTTGGCATCGCTGTCTTCACTTCACAGATGAAGAAACATGCTTAGAGTAGCCATGTGGTTTTGCACAGGTCATGCACTTCCGGCTGATTTTATTCTGCACAAGAAGGAAATGAAGCCCAGAGAGTTTGGAGAACTTGTTTGGGGATATTACGGCTGATAGAAGCGGAGACAGATATGAAAAGGGGAATCTGAATCCAGGATGCTCAAGCCTTTCATCTTGATGTTTTCCAGACAGCATGAGCTGTGTGCTATGGGAGCCAGGCTTCCTTTTCTTTGAGCTGTTACTACTTCTGTGGTCCTGAGTTGATTGACTAGCCTAGATTTACCAGCGAAGCTGTGCACTTTACCTGCCACAACCCAGACTCAAGCTAGCAAGAATTGCTTCTCTGATGGGACATACAGTGTGATGAACTCATCAAAAACAAATAAATAAAAACCTGGAAGGAGGGGCTTATATGTAACTACAAACAAACAATAGGTAACTCTAAATGCCTAGTGGCTGTCCTTTGGGCGGTGCGTCATCATCTCTGTGAAGGAGCATTATCTTCTCATCTTCATGATGCTTTTGTTTTTACTTCGAATCCCAGCCTCAGCTTGAGGCTTTGTCTAACTAATCTAAAGTAGCTTCTTGCACAACCATCTTCCGATTTCATATTCCTATTTGAGGTTTAGAATGCTTCCAATTTGGTATTATTTTACTCATTCTGAGTTTGTGCATGGATGATCAGGCTTCTTGGATAGAATGTATGTGTTTAAGTTTAAATGTGAACTGTCTCCTTCAGCTTCATGTGTTACAGGCTTCAGATCTACTTGGTGATGATGTGTTGAAAGTGGAATCTATAAAAGGTAAGACCAAGCTAGAGGAAACAGATCGCTAAAAACATGCCTTTGAAGGTTCCACTTGCTCCTTAGCTCCTTGGTCACCCTCACCTCTCCTTTTCTTCCTCATCAAGAGGTAAACGGCATCTGCTGCATGTACATGCCTATACTCCTGACAGTCTGCTTTGTCACAGGCAAGAAGCAACTGAGCCAGACTGTAGACTGAAACCTCTGAAAATATGAGCCAAAATCAGTTCTTCCCCCACTTAAGGTGTTTGTGTCAAGTATTTTGTTGCATTAACAAGAAAGCTAACCAGCACATTTGCTTCATGAAAATGGGTAACCACTGTGCCTGAACTACCCTGATAACCCTAGTACTGCATGCAGATGTCACTTAATAATACCTGTGCATTACTTGCCTCCCATATAACATGTTAGTGAGTCATTGTCATTTGAATTGTAGAAGATCAAATTCATAATGGACAGAAACTCATTGGAGAAATGTATCAGAGATGGAAACCGTGTTCCCAGAAGAGAAAGCCTAGAGTTTAATGAGCTAAGGACTCAGGCAACATCATTAAACTATAAGATATGCATTCATTTCCATGTGAGGAGCAAAGCCAAATAGTCTCAGCTATGTGACAATCAGCTATTGTCATAGCTTGTGGTAAACACACACCCATACACTGCTGGTAAAAATGTTAAGTGGTTCGTCTATTTTGGAAAGCATTTTGGCAACACATAGCAAAATTAAAAACGAGTGTTCTCTCCATGGATCTGCCATTCCACTTCCAGATGTATATGCTAGAGGAATTCTCCAAGATGTCCACAAGCGAACATGTGCAGGAATATTCATCTAGGCATTGTTTTTTAACAGCTAAGGAGTTGGGAAACATCCAAATGTCCATCTATAAATAAATACACTGTGCTATATATACATATATAAATTCTATGCAGCTGGTAAGAAGAATGACCCAAATCTATATACATAAATCTCAAAAACATATGTGACTTCCACTTCTGGCTAAAACACAGTAGCTGTAGCAAAGAATGGCTCTTGCTGAGCACACACAAGAAAAACAGAAAATAAAGTCCTGAGAATCTTCTTGAAGGTAGCAGGAAGCTGCTTGGGCATCTAGTGCTGAAGAGGGTAAGTTTTGTGTACATTTCCAGAATAAAACTGATTTCATGCATATGCTAGTTCTCCATGCTCAGAAAGGGCTAAGGGGAGCCTCTGAATCACTCATGACAAACTTGCAAGCTTGAAACCCTCAGAACAGACAATCCATATCTCCCCACCCCTGTTCATTCAAATTCCCTGCAAGCACCTGAACAATGAAATACCAGCATGGTAGCCTTGTGAGAACAAATAAAACAAGTGTCCATGACCTGACATCTTCCTGGCAGTGATTTCCCCAGCAGGAGGTAAGCAGAGCCAAGTGTGCCAAGAATGTAAAGATGGCGCAGGGTAAATCCTACGCAAAACTGTTCTGAAGCAACAGTTATGAATTTCAATCCTGATGCTAATACCCCAACCCTCTCCACAGAGCTTCTATATCACTCTGCTTATTGTACAATGTGATAAGAAGTTATTCACATTTAAAAATAGAACACAAAATGCTGCAAATGTGAAATAATTCATCTTCAAAATATATAAAAATTAATGACTGGTTGGAGAGATTGTTTTGTCAGCTGCTTGCTTTGCAAACATGAGGACTGAAAATTAGTCACTAGGACCATGTTACATTTTTTTTTTTAAGCCAGGAACAATGGCTCACTTTTAATCCTAGTACTACTGTAGAGGCAAAGACAATTGGATCCCTGGAGTAAAAGGCTAGTGAGAGAACTGATCTCAAATAAAATGAAATAAAATAAAATAAGCAAAGTAACAAGCAAAAGTAACAATGTTACAATACTTGAGAAATAACACTCAAGGTTGTTCTATGACCTCTACATATACATACATACATACATATACACACACACCAATAAGAAACACCTCCTGAGCAATGGTATTGACTAGGTTACCACCTGCTCTTGCTGTTGCCTTACAGCAACCCAGCATTTCCAGAGCTCACAATTAGTGCTCACAAACTCCTTCCTCTTCTTTCTGTTGCTTATTCAGAGTGCTGGGGATATAATATAATGTTCTCATAGGACCCAGAAATAAGCCCTGGGGGTGGAGAGATGACTCAGCAGTTACCAGCACATACCACCCTGAAGAGGACCCAGATTTAGCTCTCAGCACCCACAAGGCTGCTCGTAATTCCAGGTCCCAGGAATCTGATGTCCTTTTTTGACCTGTAAGGGTTCCTGCAGATATGTGGTGCTTATACATACACTTAAGTACACAAACATATACATAAAAGACAATCAAATAAACAAACAAATAAATAAATGTAAAAACACATCTCTCCTTTTGAACTTATAACTGTATATTAGTTTTCAATATTCGGATTAACAATTGTTCGAAGTCTCCAGAAATAAAATACTGCATAGAAGAGGTTTTTCTATATCCCCAGAGAGATTCTTGGAGCCAAGAACCACATCTCCTGTGAATGGTTGCTTCCCAGAGCAGGTCTGAGGACCCATACTGGAGCTCAGTCCATAGAAATTTCCAGAACCCTTGTCATTTGGTTTGCGGTCTACCAAACCAATGCTAGGCTGTGTCATATCCATAATCTTTACCATAGCCTCAGGGACAGACCTAAGATAGCAGGGCTCATGGGGAGGAGAAAAACTGCCTGCCAAAGATAACAGTAGTTCAAGTGCAGGGACTCTGAGGTGACAAAGACTCCAGGAATGGAAGGTTGCATCCCAAGACGTGAAAACTTCTATGTTCTTCTCGGATTTCCTAGAGAGGTTTAGTCCCTGGCCAGGCTTTGACCTTGAGGAAAGGTTAGCCTTACCCTTGGAAGTGTCCTGACTCAGAGCACCAGCATTGGAGCCCATGAAAACATCCAGGAAGGAGGCACCATGGTGCCAATACAAATAGGCCTGGTTGCTTCTCTTCCCAGCTTAAGAACAGGATCCCTCTCTGAGCCTCGGTCGGTTCATGTACAAAATGTAAGTTTCCTGAGACTATTTTTGAACCCTCTTATTTCTTTATGGGCACATGGAAATAAAATGGGGATTGGTTATCCAACTCTACCTCCCTGGAGAAATAGAGCATAAGCCTTATAGAGAAAATCCACCCTAGTCCTTCCTTCTCCGAGTGCTTATTCCTGCTTCCTTGGGTTTAAAAACATCCAAAGACCTTTCCTCTGCCCCTGCTTTATGACTCAAATATGACAGAGTCCAGAGAAAAAGAAAGAACATATCTCTTTCTTTTCAGGATCATCCCTATCTCCATCTCCCTGGCCATAAAATAATAGCAATCACTACCATAAGGAAATACTTATCTCCAAGGGATGTGAGGAAAGTTCATGAGATAATGGGCTCTGTAGCTGCCAGCAGGGGAGAACAGGAGAGCAAGAGAACCACCCCCACCCCAAGGGAGACTACAGACCTACAGACCAAGACGGGAGTCTTGGGAGAGAGTGTGGAACTTCAGTGCCTCCTCCTTCCCTGCCTCCTCCTCCCCTGCCTCCTCCTTGTCCTCCTCCTCTTCTGTTTTCATTTGGTTGGTTCCCTGACCTTATTCTGATTTCTGGAAGATTCTGGGATCCAAGACTACAGGACCTCCTAACTGGTTAGTTCCTTTAGTATTTCTCTATCTAGTATTCCTTTGGATGATTAGCAAAATTCTGCTAATTATTTTATTTTCCCCCACCAAAGCTGTTTCTGAGTGTGTGGTTCAAGAACTGACTTTCTTAATATTAGAATTTTATTTCACTGCCCATTAGCCACTTCAGGGTACCTAGATGTCTCAGTCACTTTTTTATTGCTATGATAAAATGTCCTGACTAAAGCAACTTAAGGGAAAAAGAGGTTTTTTTTTTTTTTTTTTGGCTCACAGTTTGTGAGGACACAGTTCAATATGATGGGAAAGTCATGGTAGCAGAAGCTTGAGGCACCTGGTCACATTGCATCTACAGGTCAAGTAAAAGATAGTGATTAACGCCAATGCTTAGCTCCCTTTCTTCTTTATATTCAGCCTAGGACTCAAGCCCAGGGAGTAGAGCCATCTACAGAGAAGGTGGCTCTTTCTACTTCAATTAATCTAAGTAATCCTTCATGGGTATGCCTAGGCATGTCCTAAGTGATTCTAATCAATCAATGATTATATCAGGGCAGTGCTGGGGGATCCCAGCTTTATATTTAGTTGTGGGCATTGCCTAGTCTTTCATTTGTCAAGAATCTGAGTCCTGTTAGCTTACAGCCAATGACTTCCCACTGATGGACTCTGCCAACTCATACCTGAGCCACTGTGTCAGCCACTATCCACTACCCTGGATCTCCTTTGCTTTTCCCATGCTTCTGTATCCTTCTCCAGCCACGCACACTTTCATCAGTAATGTTCTACCCACCTCTCCATTTAGAGAATTATATCACAATGACACGTGGTTTCCTATGCAGCTATTAAATGCAATATTTTGCTTTGACTTCCTAAGGTGCTTTGGAAGGAGTCTTCATGCTCAGACTTAATATTCAGAAAAATCAAAGGCTAGTGAGGTCGGTTAGTCAATAAAGTGCTTGTTTCGCAAGTACAGGTACTCAAGTACAATCCATGGGGACCTGTATTAAATTTTTTTTTTTAAAAATAGGTATGATCATGTGTAATCCCAGCAATAGAGAGGCAGGTAGGTAGACCCCTGAGGCTCACTAGCCAGCCAGTCTAGCTTAACTGATGAGCCACAGACTGGTAAATGACCTTTACTCAAAATTCAAGGTGGGTGGCACCTAAGGAACAACACCTAAGGACTGGACTCTTGCTTCCACATTCACACATATCCATGTGTATCCACACACACATGTAACCACAGAACACCTCCCCATACACCTACCTACACACACACATACAAACACACAAACACACACAAACACACAAACACACACAAACACACACACACACACAAAAATTAAAGAATGAAGAGCCATGATATTATAAGCTGGAACTGAAACCCACGATGTTGACCCTAATTCTGGAGTCTCCATGTACCTGTTGTCCTTCCTCCTTTTTAAGTTTTTATGTCTTTATTGAGTGAATGTCCTGGTTTTCTTTGTATTATGGTGATAAATACAATGACCAAAGGCAAGTTAGGAAGGAAAGGGTTCATTTATACACCACCAAAGACCAGGAACTCAAACAGGAGAGGAACCTGGAGGCAAGCACTGAAAGCAGGCCATGAAAGAGTACTGCTCTTTCATGATCAGGCCATGATCCCCCAACTTGCTTTTTATAACACAGGACCACTTGCTGAGGAGCAGTACCACCCACAGTGGGCTGAGATCCCCCACACTCATCATTAATCAGGTAATACCAGAATTGTCTAGAAGCCAATCCAATGGAGGTATTTTCTCAGTTGAGATTCCCTCTTCCGAGATAAGTCCAGCCTGTGTCAAGTTGACAGAAAATGAACCAGCACAGTTAACGTGAGCTCCTCTGCTACAGCACTAGAAATTCCGGTTCATCAGGTCTGAGGACAGAAGTAATGCATTTTTGACATAGTGAGACTGTGTTCAATCCTACATTGAGAGCTAGTCCTCGTAAATAAAGACCTAATTGTCCTTTGAAACCGTACTTATTTCCTTCCAAATGCCAGCCTCAGGTCAAACCTGGCTGGTCAATTCACCAGGTCCTAAATTTTCCTTCTGTCTGGCTGTGGCTTCTTTTTTTCCAATGGCATTCTGATTCCTAGGATGTATCTCCCAGTCCTCTAGCCGACCCAAAGACCCTCCTTCCAGCGGTCAATCATGCCTGTCTTTTCCGTGTAGTCTACCTGGAATGTACAAGGCCAAGGGGATTGGCTCTTCACTAAGCCTTTTTAGTCTACTCAACCTGGAGAACTTACCATGGCAGTTACCATTCATTGCTGCTGCTGCAGCAGATCTGTTTTAGTGACTCTTATGAGCACTACAGAGAACCTTTGAGAGGCACAGAAAGGCTGTGTATGATGAGGGGTTCAAGGTCAGGAGTTTCAGGTCTGATACTTTTTACTCAACCAGCTATCTGTCTGGGTGCCTACATAGTTCATGATTTCTTGTTTTTCATTTTACTTTTTTTTCCCCCAAGTGGCTAGTTTGCTTAATCTTTGAACTTCTTTCTTACAAAGAGATAATAAACTTAACTAAATGTCCCAAGATCTTTCTCAAAAAGCACCTGCATTATTTCTGTTACCTAATAAGCTCTCAATATGATGTAGGGTGACTCAACTGGTGACCTCAATACAAACCTTTTCTCTCTTATTAGACCATATGACTATCACAAATTCATTGCCCATGAAAATCATAACTGGAAATGTGACTTTGCATGACATACTAAATTCAGAAGAATCACAGGTCTTTAAGGACCTATAAAAAAAAGCATTTCCACTAAAAGATGAAGGAAGAACACACAACAGAAATTCCACAGAATACACACAAAGAGCAGAAGCTGAGGTGAGGGTTTTATCTAGTAGGCAGAGTACCCCGGCTTGCTTCCTGTCGCTGTGATAAACACTGATCACAGATGATGTGGGCAAGAAAGGGTTCATTTGATTTACAGGCTACAGTCTACCTTCTAGAGAAGCAAAGACAGGAATGCAAGAGGAACTGTGGCAGAATCCATGGAGGGTTGCCAATTACTGCTTTGCTCTCTATGGATCTCTCAGCTTGCCTTTTTTATACAACCCAGGTCTGCCTGCTGGGGGATAGCACTGCCCACAGTGGGCATTCCCATATCAATTACTAATCAAGAAACACCCCTCCCCACACTCAAACTTGCTTAAGGGCCAATCTGATTAGGGAAATTTCTCAGTTGGGATTTTTTCTTCTCCCTCTTCCCTGATGACTCTAGGGGGGAAAAGGTGCTAGAAGTTAAAAAACAAACAAACAAAAAAACCTTTGCATTGGGATTGTAAGGTAAGAATCAATTTGAGGCATGAAGACAAAGACGAGGATAAATCTTGGATTTTTCTTCCATTGTTTTTCCTTTTTGTTTGGTTTCTGAGATGGATCTGCTTTTCAGCCTAAGATTGAACTCAATATGTAGCTGAGGGAAGTTGACCTGGAACTCAGGACCATCCTACCTGAGCCTCCCTTGTTCTGAGATTGTAGATGTGTGCCATCATGTCAGACTTCCCCTCAGTATTCAGAATAACACAGTCCACGTGGAAGAAGCTGATGTCTTTGGGTCTTTGGATGGTAATGCTGAATCAGATAGTATTCTACCCTCTGTCCTTGTAGCCTAAATATTGAAGGGACACTTATAGGGGCAGGGTCGGTTACCAAGTAGGCATACTTATTCTGCTTACCCAAAGATCATTGCTTGTTTTGTGTTAGTCCTGCTCAGACATGCTTAGAGAGCAGCCCCAACTATCTCCAGGGTTAGTTATACTATCCAGAGATAGCAGACCAAAGAAAAGCCACAAAGCAAGTGGGGTCAGAACCAGGAACGTCTTCCCATAGAGCCTACTGAGGAGAAGAAGAAGGTGGATGATCCCAGGATGCTAGGGCCCTGATCCCACTCATTACCCCAGCCTAGGAAGCTAGAAGAGAGAGGAGCTGGAATGTTCCCCTATCCTTTCTCACTCTCCATCCTTATTACTTCTGCCTCTGTGTGGAAATAAGATGGATACGCATTTCTTCCTAAGATGTCTTTAGCAGGCAGACGTTCAAGAAAATCTAATAGAAGACATGGTGTGCACAGGACTAGATGTGAAACTCTGACACATGAACATTCAGAAGGTGGAGCGCAGTGTCTGAGGCTCAGCATGAACATAATGTTTTTTGTAGGGAGAGAAAGCAAGAGAGCTATTGCCAGATCTAGAGAGCCTTGAATTCCAAGCTTAGGAGTTTGGCTTTGATCAGAAGGCAGTGCAAAGCCATGATTCTTATTGGAAACATAACTCTGAGTGCTGACTCCACCAGCCAAGAACATCACACAATGGAGAGTGGGTGCAGGAGAAACCAGCTTCATCACCCTCTCCGTGTTGCCTGTTTTGGAACAATTCCATACTGGACCCTCTGCGTTTCTGAATTCAATCACCTTGTACACTTCAGAAACAACATCAACTGAGAATCAGCCTATGTAGGCTTGGCTACCTGTTCTCGATATGCAAATGTAAGAGACACTAAATAGTGTAAAGAAGATAAAAAGTAATCAAGGGGGAAATCTGCAATTACCGATCAGAGAGCTCAGTTCAGAAACAACATCAATACAACTGCAGCAAACTGAGAATGGGAGCCCCACCAGTTTAAGTCTCTTGTGTGGGGTTAGGGTTAAAGCCTGGGTCACAGCAGCCCCAACAAGTTAGGCTTGGCTACCTGTTCTCGATATGCAAATGTAAGAGACACTAAATAGTGTAAAGAAGATCCCCCCCCCCCAAAAAAAAAACAATTCAAACTCTTTCATTGTGCACAATGCAAGTCAGAAAGCCTTTCCATAGAACAAAAAGTGATTCATTCAATGTGCCTTTCCTCTGGCTACATTGGGATCATCACCTCCTGGATTTGTTGACAGAGGCACTTATACAGAGGGGATGATATAAGAATTGATCACTAGCTCATGAGGCTACCCTTTTCATGGAGAGCAGCAATGGAAAACCTGCCTTGATCATTCCTTGAGTGTGGCAATGACCTAGAGTGACAGGATTCACCTCATCCAAAGTGGTGAAGTGGAATGATAAACAGAGCCATACTCTGGCTCTAAGACAGGACATCGAAATCAGGATTATTTGGGCAAATCTGAGACTTCTTATACTAGCAAACACTTATCCTTGCCTTGTCTTTTAAGCAGTTCTAAAACATAAGGAGATAGAAAGATGTAAATTTGTAGCTCCAAAGTTGGAAGATACTCATATAGGTGGATTGAGGATGCACAAGGGTGTGTGTGTGTAGACACCAGAGGCTAACCTTAGGTATTGTTCTTCAGGGTCTACCTACCTTGTTTGTCTTGAGAGGACATCTCTCATTGACCTGCAATTCATCGGGTAGACCAGGCTGGCCAAGGAGTCTCAACTATCTGCCCATCTCTTTCCTCCTCTCTCCTAATCACCGGGATTAAAAGTTAATTACGCTGTGTCTGCTTGCTGGTTTGAGGAATCAAACTCAGTTCCTCATGCTGGCAAGATAATTGCTTTACTGACTGAATTCTCTCCTTGACGGCCAAAGTGGGTTTCAGATATTAAAGACAGGTACTTGCCCTCCAGTTTGGTATAGTTCTTATCATTTCTGTGGTCTCTGAGCAATTCTGCTGTGTTACTCAAAGAACAATAAATGTTTATTGTACTCCCTATCTAGATCAAGCATGCTTCATGAATTCCATTCTCATTCCTGCCTAACCTGTCAACATTGGAATACACGCTTTCAGCTCTACAGCAAGCTCAGAGGGAAAGGGAGTTAAAACTTGATGGAAGTTCCTTTATCCATTTTAGTATGGCTCCCATACCCTGACTCTAATTGCTTTCAAGCTGAGTCGTCATTAGTATCTGCCCCAGACTTCAGCAAATGACTTTGTGAAGACTGTTGCATTTCATAAGAAATGTCCACAGGCATGGGCAAATGTCATGTAGCTATTGTACTCCCAAAGCCAACCAGGTAGCTGAAGCCCCGAAACCTGTACAAGGTCTGCAAGCTAACCAGGAGGCTCCTTGGGAGGACTAGCCCACTTGATTCAAGGCTCAGAGCTGGATCCACTGTCCTTGAGGTCTTTGGTTTCAGACCCTGCTTGAGAGAACAAAAGAGATTTCAGTTGTCACAGCTCTGCAGCCCTGAGCTGCTCTGTTTCCTAACTTGGCTGTCTTTCCTATGTGCTGTTTCACATCAACTACCCCCCTCCCCTCAGATGATTGGTTGAAATTAAATATCCTGAAATTACACTGAAAGGGGAGGGGGAAAAAAAGAAGAAGAAAAACAGCTAATACGAAATTTTAATCAAAATATAAGCTTAGCAGTTCCCAGTCTTTGAAATGTGAAGCAGACATGGGGTCCATTGGGATGCCCCAACATGTCTCAGGTGTGAACTCAGCCAATGGAAGGTGCAAAGCAGGAATGCATTGGGGTCGTCTTTCCATTTCTACAGTGGACGTGACTGGAGGAATAAATTCCTCCCCAAAACGGCCTGGGGTCTTCTCCCTATCCCCATACACAGAAACTTAAAATGCTTTCGGAAGGACTAACAAAGGAGCTTGGTGGACTGCCAGCTCTCATTGAAAGAGGCGGACATGGGCGCCCTCTGGTGGAAGAAGCTCTGTTACGCCGGCACAAGATGGTATTTCTCCCTGGATTAACTCTATAAATAGACAGATGATTTATTAAACAGATTTGAGGCTCATTTAAGGCACTGGGCCATGATTGCTTCGGGGCTCAAATAAGGGAGTACTTAGGACCTCTCTTCTTCCGCAAGCACCTGGACTTACTTAGCGTGATCTACATTGCAAGTGCATTGGACATTGTTGGCTCCGTTGCTCCCAGCCAGGAGATGCCAAATTCCTCCTATATAAAAGGAGCTTTAGTAACTCAAGCAAAATAAGCACACTTTCCCCCCACTGCCTTCCCAGAGACTGAGGCGGCAGGGTTGCTGGGAAGATACACAATACCTTGTTACAAACCATGTAATGTTTTAAAAAGTATCTATCTGACAGCCTTAGCTAAAGCCAGATCTTCTATCTCGATTGCTTCAATATGTCAGGTCCGTATCGCACCACCGCGTCCAGGCTTTCAGAGCCAAGACCTCTGTCTTGTCCAACCTTTCCATCTGGAAGCAATGAGCTTAATATTCTGGCTCTCCCCCATAAAAGCTATGTCACAAAAAAGTAGCAGCCTGTGAACTGCTCCCCACCCCCAAGACACACTGGGACTCCTCATTCCCTCTATGCTCTATTCAGTTACACTTACAGACCATCCTACCTCTCCCCTCCCCATAAACCAGAATCCGCCTGTAACAGCAGAGTACCCGGAGGAAAGGGATGAATTGACAATCATTTACCCTTTAATCCCACTTTTGACATTTTGAGAGATGCAGCTTAAAATATACTGAAGGCTTAGGGACTCCCTCTGTCCAGCTGTGTTCACTAGAGAAGAGACATCCCCTTGCGTGGATCCTACTGTTTCTGGTGTCCCAGTGGAAACCCAGATTTGGAGCCTATTTTATACTGCTTCTTCCACTGGCTTGAGTTTTTCCTTCTGTACTAAAAAGACCCCTCCCCCAAGTGCAGTGCTTGGTAGTTCTCAATAATGATGCCCTTCCCTGCTTTGTGTGTTTGATTCATGCATTTGTTCACTTTTTGTCGGTGTTTGATTGAATGTCTACCAGGTTCTTTTGCATGCCCTCCATTACATTGCAACAAGGGTCCCTGGTTCCCAGCCCTTGTATTGTGAGAAAGGACAACCTCCGCACTTGAATGGTTAGAGGGGTGATTTCCACAAACTACTGCTGAGTTTGATTCTTTGGGTACTCGTTAAGCACAACTAGATACTGGTCATTGCAAACCTGCTCAGTGAGAATGGGGGAAGATGTGCCTGGCAATGTGCGTGCTTAATCAAGTGACCAAGGAAGAGCCATCTACACATGTGAAAGTGGGAGACTGGAAGAGCTAGATCAGTGGCAGCAATGAATGATGAGATGTGCGAAGTGAGGGGAGCCATGGGAACTGCACGGAGAACTCAGAGCCTTGCCTGGAGATGATATAATGCTGCTGTTCACCCTCCAGTGAGTCCGAGTCCTGGAGTTCTGGAAGATTAGTGTGGCTGGAAATAACCCCCCTGCTGAGCTCCCTGGACTTTGGCTACTATCTGTTCTCCTTCAGCTGGAAGCTTCTGGGGGCAGAGGTCAGCTTTCCTGCACTGAATCTTTAGGGAAGGGCCTCTGGATCCTGGGAGAGAATTGAAAGATCAACTCATCTCAATCCCTGGTTTTATAGGGAGGACACCTCACTTAGAAGGGGAAGTAGACTGCCCAAGGTCACCCAAGCCCTCCAACAAATTTATTTAGGCTAATTCGGGAGATATCCGCAGCTGGGTGGAAGCCAAGCACATGTTTGTTAAGGACTTTATTCTCCAATGTCTTAAAGCCCTATGCATCCACTCACGTACACTAAGAGGTTTTAAAAGTGCTCATCTGAGAGCCATTATATAGGCAGGGCTTCCAGTGGCCCAGACTCCACAGGCAGTATGCACAAAACCTGTTTCTCAAACGCTGCCGTGGTGCACTGGAGTTAACCTCTTTTTTAGCAAATTAGTTCATGACCTGGGAACAGTTGAACGAAACTGTAGGCACATCAAGAGGATGTTATTTGTGTTCTGTCTTTTTTTAGACCGCGTCTCTGATGTGTTTATTTGCAAGTTTGGCTCATGGTTACTATCCCACTACTTACAGTTAATCCCGTGTTTTCTTTGAGCTACCTTTAAATCCATGTCAAATGAAAAATACTGCCTGATTTTGAAGTGTGTGGTATTATGGAGGAATCCCACGGTTTATGATCTCAAATTTATAGTCAGACGCATTTAGCTCTTGTTTTTCTTTTTCTTTTCTCTTCTTCCTTTTTTCGCCCTCCCTTTCCACTTCAGGCTCAAGTCAGCCAAGAACTTTTCAGTGTGAGTCATGAAGATGCAGAGACGGCAGACACTGTATATAGTGTTTCCTAGAGGACTTTTGGTCCTATAAAATGGATGCTGGTACAGAGACAGGCCCCCTCCGCTGCAGCATCTGCAGGCTACTTTCAAGGGGCAGTGAGCATGTCTACTTCACCCTCCTGTGTTATTTCTGACACTGTGTTTTGGCATGCGGGGGGTATTCAGTGAGTGTTTGCAGGACTATGGCCTCTGATACGAGCCTCTAGCCAATGCCTCTAGTCTTCTTATCATTGCTTCTACTAAAATGTGTTTTAAAATATTTCCTTATTTTCTCAGATGCTCATGAGACTAAGAAACAGTTTTGGGAGAAATCAGAGACATATTACTTTTAAAGCATTTCAGTATTGAATGACATGTTTTGGAGCTGACTCAAATTAGAGAAATACACACATGACCTGGTGTTTCCTCTCGACCACTTATAAAGTGAAGGAAAAATGAAGGATGCATTTTTCCGGGAGTGTGTGAAACAAAGATAACCTTTATATTAGAATCAGTCTTTTTAACTGTTTTAGAAACTTGGATTGGTTGACCTTTCTGCTCTAGAAGGTCCTCAGCAAGAGAGATTTGACACTGGGACACAGAGAGTTGTTTGGGACAGCACAGAGAGCAGAAGTCACAGAGGCATCCCAAATCTGACCTTCTTCCCTTGGCTGTTTTCATCACCTTTAAAGGGCTGTAGGTAAGCCCCATGCCAAGTGCAGAAGGAAATGAAGAGAGACTGCGGTGGCGCTGCAGGTACCATCATATTCATGTACCAGTTTCCTCCAGCACCAGGCAGCTTAGCTCAGGATGAAACAAGAACACACCAAGTACTTTTCCTTAATGTAATGGCCTCTGGCCTCAACTTGAGTCATGTAAAGATTATTTTGAAGCTACTTAATGTACCATATTATCATATTATGAGAAGAAAGAGGAGAAGGAGAAAGAGGGGGAAGAGGAGGAAGAGGAGGAGAGAGAGAAGGAGGAGGAGAAAGAGGAGGAAGAGGAGAAAGCTTTAACATAAAAGTCTCAATCTCAGGACCTCCAGTGATGGCTAAATGCCTGGCTGTTTGTATACCTGTGAACATTACATGAATTGTTCTGCTTCCTTGGAATCTACCTCAACTCCTAATCAGATGGATAACTACAATCTCCAGAGCCAACATATATAAATTTCCCTCTCATCTGTCATCTAGCTGAGTAGAATGTGGATGCTCTCTAAACCCTCAGTAAACCAAGAAGTCCATGCCTGCCCCCATCATGCCCACTGCCTTCTGTAAGAATTTTCTATATTCTCCAGAAAGGACATGGCTCAGATATACTGAAAGACTCTGACATGTTTCAAGAACCTCTATGGGTAGGTTGCTAAATGACCTTTGAACTGACTGTACATTTTGAAATAATTGTCAAAATCCACTAAGCTTCCTACAGATGTCGTTAGATTAACAGTGGGAAGATAAATAACTTGTATTCCATTCTATTTTTCCAGACTTTGCCTTCTAGAGTTTTGCTTTGTAAGAGGCCTTCACTCCTGCAGGATTCAATGGACCCTACTTGGGTTCACACCAAAGGAGCTCACATTCCAGCTTTGCAGTCTCTTACTTGCACGTGCAAGGTCCTCTGTACATCTCCAGGCACCTTTCACATTAGAACCGTCCATCAGACATTAATATGACGGAGCCATCACCACACAAGTTCACTGTGCCATTAATATCCTGGAATAAGAAGGTCGAATATACACATCCTGAGATTTAATCTGTAAACAGAGCCCTGAGCGTCTCAGAGCAGGAGATGTGTTTATGTTTCCGTGGTGCTGATTCCATAAAGCTCAATGGGCCTATCTCTATCACTAGCCAGTGACACTTTCCCAACAGCAGGAAGGTAAAATCCAAGCTGATGTTTTACCTGAACTCTATGTGTGCCCTGTGGCTGATCCTGAGAATGGCGCCCCATTCAACTCTTACAAGTAACCTACAAGTCTCCCTCTGAGTGGTCCTTAAGGCCAGCAAGGATGCAGTCGTGGTGGCCAGTGTTTCTCTTTGGCTACCGTCTCAAGGGATTGGTGGGGGTGAGTGGATGTTTGTCTTCCCTTCTCCCAAAAAGTTCTGGGTGCAGGGGCTCAGCATTTTCTGCTGTCTCACGATTCCCAACGCTACTGTCAGCAGTTGTGCCTTCAGGATACCACTTCCACAAGTAAACTAGGAAAGAGTTCACAGACATTTCTGAAGAATCAATGTTTGGGAGAGACTCTGACAGGAAGAGAGGTGCAGAACAAATCATTTTCAGTTCCATTTTATCCCAAGACCAAAAACTAGCTCCTTTCCCCCTGCCTGTGAGGAAGCAGCTGCTGTTCTGTTTTGGTTTGGTTATATTTCTTCCCCTCCCCCTCCCCCCACAATTCCATGAGGGCTATTTGGACCTTTGCTACGACTAGTCCAGGGTTGGAAGACTTGAGCAAATAAAGGAAACTTATTATTTCAAAAGGAGGGAGAGGAGAGAAAAAGCAAAGAATCAAGAACAGCAGTTGGAAGGAGAGAGCTACCTTGCCTTAGAAGCTGATACTGAACAGATTTCCTTCCACTAAGAAGAAGTGATTCACACTAACCATCACAGCAAGCATCCCAGCTCCAGGAAGTATTTTGTTTGGCCACTTCACAGTTGACCTGGAGAGTCTCTTTGAAACAGGCATGCATTTGGCGCTGAGAAACTTATTATTTCTACACATTTTTCCTCTAACACCCAGAGGGAAACTTACTGAACCTTGGGGGATGATATTAACTCTTAGTGGCACTTTGGTGGCACTGTTTAGATGAAGGCAACTCCGAGGGACACAAGATAGTCAATACTAATGCAGTGATCATTAGCATTAACCTCTGTTTCTGTGTCTGTCTGTATCTGTTGTCTGGGTTCTGTATGTTGCCCTCACAGCCCCCAATGCGACATATGACAACACGAAGTTGCAGTGAGTGTGTCTAATCTTCAGTGGAATACGATTGCCTGTTGGCCATCCTTTCAGTTCATTGACCTACTGGGCTCAGTTTGTACTGGATTTGACAAGCATCCCAGATATCTGCTTTAATTTTTAGCCTTCAAATATATCAATCATGGGGTAGCAAATCTGGTATGAGCCCTAGGCTGGTAGAGAAGACCTACCCAGTTACCCCCAGCATATTTTCCCTGACCGAGTCTCCTTTGTCTCTACAGTACATGATGTATAGACACCTTTCCAAGGGTGGATACTCCATAGTTAATATCTCTTTCTTTTCTTCTACTATCAGAAGAAATTCAGTTGCCTCAAAAATGCTGGAAGTTCCCTATGGAGAAAGAAATATTATCATTTCTCTCTCGTTCTTTTGTACTCATGAGCTGACAGTTTCTCTGACCTCAAGGGCTCTGCTCACAATCACCAATCCAAGGGAAAGCAGCTGGGAATACAATCCAACAACGTGTTCCCATAAGGACCCTGGCTCCTGTGGCCTGCACCTCACACAAGCACACCCGGTCTGTGTACACTTAGAGCACGTTCTCCAACAGAACAGACCCAATTCTCACAAGCCCAAGTAGCCACAAGACCAGTGTTATTATTTTCCCACAGTAGGGATGACAAGTAGGGAAGATTTGTCTAGCATGATCCAGCAGGGTGGCAGTAGGGCTGGAACAAAGAACCCAGGCTGTCTGGTTTTTATCATCTCCTTGCAATCTGCAATGAAATGTATCACTTTCCGAATCCTGAGCAAAGAATACCACCTAATTTCAAGCCAAACTTTGGGTTCTGAGATAGAGAAGGGAAGAACAATTTGGAAAATTATGATTTCAAAAAAAAAAGCACTTATGATATAAATAATCGAAGAGAGATGACTAGCAGGGTGGGAGTCCTGACTGGGGTAGGGCAGGATAAAGGGGTGATTCAGACACTGGAATCTAGTCACTTTGACCTTTTAAAATGATTACAATTAGATGTGCATCACGTAACAGGAGTGGGAACAACTGCAATATTGTGATGACACAAACTCGATACCTAGCAAAGTCCCAGTCCTGCTATTCTATCTAAGCTGTTATAACCATCTCTCCAGTATCACATATGTGTAGTAAGATATTAATATTCCTGTCTTACAGACGACTTTCATTTATTTGGGGAACATATTTTAACCTGCCAGAATGTGTCAAGAGC
This sequence comes from Cricetomys ansorgei, assembly GCA_026225945.1. NCBI lineage: Eukaryota > Metazoa > Chordata > Mammalia > Rodentia > Nesomyidae > Cricetomys > Cricetomys ansorgei. Next base: position 58,263 of record JAMJFZ010001281.1, read on the forward strand.
ATTCTAAATATCAAAAAGAGAATGAGCAATCAAACACACAAATCACTGAATCACTGCAGGACGTCACCTGAACGTGGGATCTGAAATTATCAAATCAAATTATCTAACCAAATCTCACAAACAGAAAGTAGGAGCGTCACCGTAGAGCTGGAAAGGGATAGATTTGTAAGTACAAAATGGAGGCGAAGGGTTCCGGATTTGGTTGGACAGAGGAGTAAGCTCTAAAGTCTACTTCACATCATGGTTACTGAAGTTAAAATACAAATATATCATATATTTGCAAATATTTTATACTCAAAAATGACTTAGACTTACATGTTCTCACCGTGAGGAAGTAACAAACATGAGAGATGGTATGTGTGTTAGTCTAATTTAGTCATTTCATAACGGATACATGTATCATAATACCGTATATACACACATTTGTGTCTTGTCAATGAAAATACAATTTAAAAATTCTTCTAAAATTTTGCTCTGGAAAATAATAATAAACAGGTAAAATGTTTACATATAAAAATATTAACTGTCTTATTATACTAAAACTTAAATAAAGAACAAAAATAGATGGAAAATTAAATAAGCCCTGTTAGAATGGCAGCATATAAGATTATCCAACTTGGAAAGAGTAAAGGGATTCTTCTTGTCTCATACCGTAAGCTAGCAGTTCTCAACCTGTGGGTCACAACCCATTTGGGGGTCAAATGACCCTTTCACGGGATCACTTAAGACCATCTGCATATCAGATATTTGTATTACGATTCATAACAGTAGCAAAATTCTAGTTATGAAACAGCAATAAAAATAATTTTATGGGTGGGGGTTACTGTAACATGAGAAACTCTATTAAAGGGCACAGTATTAGGAAGGTTGAAAACCACACTGTAAGCATCAGTGTATCTAACCCACATGCATACTCACATGGGTGAGTGCAAGATTCTAAAACATCGATAATGAAACAGTAATTACCTCTTGGTTTTAGTGACTCATCTCATCTATTATTTTTTCTTATGTAGCTATTAAAATATGGATTGATTTACTCTCTGGAAACAAAACATCTTATGAGCTTTAAAATGAATCTTGCAAATCGGGACCATAACTTCTTCCTGATCTTAATTTGTATTAACTGTGCCACAGTGCAACACGCTCCCCCTTCCTCTGACACTTTGTCCTTTGGTTGAGACGCCAGGGTGAGAGATGCCCCTGCTACACACACGGTCTAAGGAAACAAGAAATTTTGTATCCTTTGGCAGCAAGGTGTATGATAAATTCTTCTGAAAATACTTTAAAGGAGGTTTATAATTTTTTTCTTGTATTTGAAACACAAAGCTCTCAGTATTCTATGTGAAGACAGCCAAGATTGGAAAAGGTAAAGAGGTCCCAGGACAGCTTCTTCCCTCAGAGCATTGCCAAGGCATAGGAGACTCCAGGAATCTCATGCTGGACTCGTGCTGAGTTCAACTGTCCCATGAAGAGAATCACAGGCATCAGCTACCTACAAAGCTGGCTTTCAGTTGGAAATAACCTGCTTGGCCTGATCTTCCAGAGTCAACTTGTACACTTCCTTTTCTGAAGGGACCATATAGAAGGGGCACTGAAAAAAAATATCAAATCTCTAAGTTATAATTAATAAGGATCTGTCCCTCACAATTGGTCATCCACATCTGCAGCACTGTTTAAAACGAGTCTTAAAACCGTGAATGTTGAGGAAGCAATGGTTCATACTCTCAAGAGCATAGCAGTAACTCTTGTTACCCCTGAAGAGGGCCACACATAGTATCGCAAGCAAGCTGAGCAAGCTCACATTCAAAGCTGTCAAGGAGATGATGATACATGAGCAGGAACGAGCGCATGAGAAGGCACTGGCTTGAGGCCCAAGGCCAGCCAATGGCCATTCATTCTGTGCCTACATGTCAAAAGAGATGGGCTAGCTGTGGACCATGCTATCTAAGGACACTACTCCAGTGTGTGGCAGAGAAGCCCTGACCTAAATCCCTCTGGCCAGCTGCCTCTCTCTGTTATGCACAGGTTCCATTTCCCCACAGGACTTTGGTGACAGGGATATTAGAACACAACAATTACTGCCTGCTTAAACATTAGGATAATGTGTGCAAGTTCGCAAAACAAAGGGACCGGAGATGGCTCAGTGGGTGAAAGCACTTGCCATGCAAGCCTGACATTTAAGTTCCATTCCTGGAGCCTATCAGGGAAACAGAGAGAAGGGGGGGGGGGGGGGGGGGGGGGGGGGGGGGGGGGGAGAGGGAGAGGAGCAGGTGGTAGAGGGAAGGGGAGAGGGAGACAGAATAATAAATAAAATTGAAATAATAAAATTGTATATGATTCCAGCAACTTTCATTATATATGTAAGTGTGTTACAGCAATACATTAGAAAATGACAATATAATTTATAATAACATCAAAACAGGAAGTATCATTTAAGCAGTGGTGGCACATGCCTTTAATCCCACACTCTGGAGGCAGAGACAGGCAGATTGCTGTGAGTTCAAGGCCAGCCTGGTCTAGATACTGAGTTCCAGGATAGTCAGGGTTACCACAGAGAGACCTCGTCATGAAAAAAAAAAAATATATATATATAGGAAGTATCTGGGAAAATACTACAAAAGTTATATAAAGTTTTATAAAAAATAATATTAAACTTAGCTATGAGTTATTGCCAAAGACATATAATTTGAAAAAATATTTATGATATTTGAAATATCTAATATTTAATTAAATGTTGATTTTTCCCCAAATTGGTTTATAGGCTGAATGTAATGCCACTCAAACTCTGAAGGATGAATATGTGTGGTAGTTCATGGACTTACCTCATTATAAGAAACGCAGCCTTTCAACAAGCAATGTGTAAACAACTGAGTCACAGTATGGAGAACAACACTCACAGTGTGAAATCAACACTCTATTTACTTTATACATAAAAGTTATTGCACATTGTCTAAAGGTCTAAATAGAAAACTACGTAAGTATTTAGATAATAAATAATACAATTAAAATCCTGATCTCAAATAAAGATAAAATTTTGCAAAAAAACATGAAAGAAGAAAATATAACTAAGCTGTAAGAGCTTTTATCACAGATATCATAACAAAGACAACAATGAAAAGGAGCAAAAACAGGAGCTACCATAACAGAACAGTAATCATTCAATTGACATTTCCAGAATATAAAAGGGACTGTATGTGTATTCAAAAAAAATGTAAATAATAAGGGCTGAGGAGATGGCTGTGCAATCATGAAGAACTGAGTTCAAATTTCAGGCACACATGTAAAATGTCAGGTATGACTGCACGCTTGTAACTCCATCATTGTGGGATAGAATTAAGAGGATTCTGGGAGATCACTAGCCAGTCTGCCTAACCAGAGCACCGAGCTTCCCATTCAGTTAGAGGCTGTGTCTTTAAAACCAGGGTGAGGAAAGATACAGGAAGACACTTGGTGTCCTCCTCTGACTTCTGCATGTATGTGCTCTACATGCATGTACATGGACAAGTGCAAATAAATACAGAGAGAGAGAGAGAAAGAGAGAGAGATTACAATATTAACTTAAGTATAAAAAAACTAAACTTAAAGATTGGATCGCACCACTCTTGGAAAGCTTTTCCTCTCTCTGATATTTGGGGTGTGAACTGAAACAATCACTTGAAAGAACAGTTTGGAATTACCTCCTGAAGTTGAAAACATATGTGGCTTAGGAACCAGCCTTTCTATATTAGTTGAATATTACAGGGAACATTCTTCTACACATGTACCAGAAGATACGTACAAGTAACCACAATAACCCAAATGGTAATAAGCCAGCTGTACAGAACATTTAAGTGAGCTTTAGTATACTAACACCAAATTATTCTATGTGGAACATGAATACAGGAACAGGAGCTACATTCAGTAACAGAAAAATGTTCATCCTTATCATGAATGAATAATTCATGGAGCACACATATCTATTATGATTTACTTTTTTAAGAAGTTGATAAGTGACATGTGTATAGCTCAAACAAAATTACTTTTGTGTGTTATATTGCATATATTTGATTCTGTACATGTGCAGCAGAGTGTACAAATGTGTGTATGTGTGCATATGCGCATACAGAAGCCAGAGGGTCAGCATCACATGTCTTCCTCCATCACTTCCTACCTGATTATTTGAGGCAGGGTCTCTCACTAAACCTAGATCCCATGATTTAGCTGGCCTACCTTGTCAGAGAGCTCTAAGGTTCCTTTTGTTGCTGTCAACCAGGGTTAGAGGCACACACTATCATGCCTGCGTTTTTATGTGGGTACTGGGATCCGGCCTCAGATCCTGGCTTACATACCCAAGCAAGTACTTTACCAACTGTGATATGACCTTAGCCAATATGAATTATATTTTTAAGGAATGTATATTATTTTTAAGGACTGTGTATATATTTAGAACTACTCAAAGAAACAAAGACATGACTCCAGGGAGCAGAATTATTGTCTTCCAAAGTTAAGAGAGTAGTAACCGGAGACAGGTCAGACCAGGCTTTCTGGGATTTGACATTCCTTTGTTTCGCCTGGGTGCTATTTTCAAGAGTATATTCCCTTGATATTCATGCATTAAGTTCTGCATACCTATTTGCATATTCATGCATATAAATATTTAATGTGTATCAATACAATCTGGGATGTTCTGAACAAGAAAAAAAATGAGGGAGAGAAAGAAAGAGGGAGTCTGACATAGCTGACTTTTTGGATAAGAGGATGTGCCCTAATTATTCTGGATGCTATCCTCTGGCACCCTGAGAAATGACCACTCCCAGTTGCCAGTATAATATCAAATGCTAGATCCCACACTAACTTTAGCCTTTCACTTCTGACCCAGATAAGCTTCAAGCCCACCAGACCTTGGACTGCAGGACCCTGAGCTTACACTGTAGGACCCTGAGCCTACACTTATCCTCTGTGAGATACTGCCAACGTTTTGCCCTCCAGCAAAGAAGAAACCCAACTTCCTTCTCTGCCTATGTCTCAGGGTGTTGAGTTCCAGCCATTCTGTGCTCTCTCCGTTGCAGCCTGCTGATTGAGAACATGTCTTACCACTGTCCTGCCTTTCTTTCTCTCCTCCTCTCCCCTTTACTCTCTCTCCCTTAACTTGTTATTCTTTCCTTTCCACTTTTCTTTCCCTTCATAACTATCAATAATTGTTCTATTTTGTGATATAGTTGAGCAAGACTTGACACAGATATGGAATGGCACATCTTCTCATTCAATTCTTCACTCTCAGGTAGAGAAAAATACCATTATCTTCCAGAATTACAAATTTAGGGAGGGATTTAATTTTAACAGATGCCTAAGTACTGAAAAGGTTATGTAGAGTGTCCCTGCTCCTAAACTCATAGAAAATATAAACTTTACTTCAGAACCCTCCTGATTTATATATTGAGATATTTTCATTTTGGCATTTATTCTTGAGAAGCTGAAAATGACAATAATCACACTAGTTAGGACGCCACTGTCTACCAGGCTCTGTGACCCTCATTTGTCACACACTACTCACCTCTGTCCTCAGTGGGTCTGTGTTTGTACACTGTTTCTTTGCAGATGAGGAAACAGATTCAGATAGCTCTTTCTGAGCTGAGCTTATTGAACAGAGTGGCCTTTTCACAAAGAAGCTAGAATCACTCCTTTCCTTGTAGCCTGCTCTTCAATTACAGAAGCTTCTCATATTTGGTAGACATATGGGATTTTGTTTTTTTGTTTTGTTTTTTTTTTTACAATGAAAATTCTTACTGCACATACCCGTATCTTCTGGACTTTACAATAAAGTATTTTCACAGGGCCTGTAAAACTGCTTTCTCCTCACTCACATTGTCATGATTATCACCTGTTGGACCTTGCCCTTATGTATAACATGGTTGTACAAGAGGCCAGTCAGCCACATCTCCAACTCTGTTTCCTTCCACTTTTGAACTCAAGGGTGGGCACAGGATAGAAAAACAAAATGGTAGAATATTGATGGAAGGGGGAATGCCTACATGAACCAAAGAAAGTGTGAAAAGATAATGACAAAGTCTAAAATCATTTCCTCGGCGTCCACAAGCAGATGTAAAAGAAATGGGTGGTGTGGGGACAAGTTCTAAACAGTTCAATCTGCAATGAATTTATGTGCAGATGCTTAGCAACTGTGAAAGACTACTGTCAACTGTCCTCCACAGGACGAGCTCAGTTATGTTGTGGAAGTTTAACCAACTCTGGATGGTTACCTAGAACAAAAATCCAAATATTAAAAAATGAAACGGACTTAGTCACGGGATTATGGAAGAGCAAGGTGTTGTTGGGGGGAAGTGAACTGAGGAGCCCATACACACAAGTCTGACGATCTCAACTCCTGTCCCCAGAATCCTACGCAAGAGTCAGGTGTGGGGCATAAGTGTCAATAATCACAGTGGTATTCCAAGCTCGAGGCCCAGCCAGCCTGATGTGCACAGCAGAAAAGCAATAAGGTGACACTGCCTCAAATAAAATAGGTGAGAATCAAGCCATAAACCAGGCTGTACTTCAACCTCCACACACACATCATGGCACATGGAAACATACACATGGACACACACAGTGAGTCAATACAATTCCTTAAGTCCCTATAGGTGATCCAGGAAAACAACCGGCTCTCACTCCAAGCCTTAGTAGCTCCTTTATCGGCCTGAAACATGAAAGTAGGATTTTGTGCAAAGTCCATGTTAGTGAGGACTCCTATCAGTGGTGTTTCTCATTTACTTTCAATTCCATCACTTTTTCCAAAGTTCCTCCAGAGAATCTCCCACACCAAAATAAAAAGAATTAAAAAAAGTTCAAGGAATGTTCACTTTTTTTGCAATTGAGCAGTTTGAAAGTTTTTCGTGCATGGGCACCACTCCACCGCATCCCACTCCATCCTAAATTGAGTTTGAGGCTTCTTTTTTTGTTTTGTTTTCACTCTTGCATAACATGAAAACAAGTGAACACATTTTACTCAAAATTTCCATCTCTGAATCCCCTAAGTGGTGTGAAAAATCCTGGAATATCTCAGAGCCGAAGACGAAGCTAGGAAAAATCGGGAGAAGTGGAAACAGAAGTGAAGAATGCAACCTAGAGTCTGTGTCGACACAACCCACCTTCCCTGGAGATGCCTTCTTCTCTCCGGGAAGGCTGCTCTGTTGGAGCACAGCAAGGGCCTCACCTCTGCACCCCATTCATGGCCAGGAACCCCTTGGCAATCACTGTCCCTGCCACTGCTGCACCTTTGCCTACAACCTGTAAAGACCCTAGGAAAATAAAACCTCCAAAGAAGCATTGGCTGCAATGTCAGCAAGAAAACTGGAAAATTGAAATTAATATGGTCAATTTAATATGCACAAAAAAGAACAGCATGTTGACTAGTGCATTAGAATTCACTTCACGCGCATTCATATTATGTGCACAGAAACACACATATTATCATGCAAATGTGAATGAATGTGCAAAGGTGTCCACAAGCACACCTCTGTGTGTACGGCACTTAATTGAGACGTGGATATGTTTTAATACGTTTGGCGTAGTGTGGCTTGGGTCACTTAAAGTATGGACAGAGGTAGGAAGATGCGAAAAAGGCTTTCAAATTGGCTCTGTCACTCTGTCCGTTTCTCAGTGAGATTCCTACAGGCAGGCAGAGGCTGTGAGGTTATCCGAGAAGGAGAGAACTGCAAACTGGCAGATCAGGAGTCCTGGTGAGCACAGGCAGTGAATACAAAAACCAGAGATTCAAAAGCTGGGAGTTAGATTCTGTAGATTCAGTTTAGAAGCCGTGTATTTCAAAAGGCCCTGACTCACCAGAATAAAAGGTGACTTCTGGCTTTTGGTTAGATGATGCCAGGCCTTCGGCCCTTGCTCTTCTCACCTCCTGGTTTTTCTCCAGGATTCTGGTTTTCTAGAATAAGACCATGTCGATCCCTACCAGTTGAGAATAAGACCACTACCACAAATTTTTGGCCAAATTTGAAGCAAGCTTTAATTAAATACTGGGCAGGATGATGGACTGTGGCCAGGTCCATTCCTGGGGTTCTCAGAAAGCAGTGATGAAATATATTAGTCAGATGCTGATGAAGGCAAAACCCGTAAGACTATGTACTTTCCACTTCGTCTAACTGAGGGCAAGTATACGTCCTGGTGTACTTCCTGCCTGCATATCTCCTGCCTATGTCCAATCAGGGGTAAGCACATACCCTGATGTACTTCATGTCTGGGTATCTCCTACCTACAAGTGATTTAGCACACCCAGTGTCCTTTTATTATCCAACTTTTATAGCATTATCCAATGTTTATAGAAGTTAAACAAGTGGCTTGCTTTATTATATGAACAGCTCCAGTGTTTCAGGACGTTATCTTTTCTTCAGCAAGTGGGCTTACAGGTTAGAGGCATTTTGTTTTCCAGATCTCTTGGGCACAGTAATCACAACCTCCTGAGCCAAGAAATAGGTTCCACTGCTATCAAAGAATCCTACATCAGGATGGTCTTAGAACAGCCCTGCTTATCAGCTGAATGGTGTATTTCATTAATCTTTCAATCAAATGACCAAATGTGCCAATACAGGAAGGACAGACATACATCTGAAAATATATCCTTTTCTTCAAAGAACAGAAAAACACAATCGATGTGGTCACTTCAGAACAAGAAAGGCTTCAGTATTTTATGAAGATAACTGGTAAATAAGTGATAAAAAAAAGAAGAAACGGGGAGGGGATTTTTGAGGAGCACTGGTAACACCTATCACAAGAACCTGGTATGTGACTTAGGTCTTGGGATGGAGCTGAGGGTGTGTACAAGAGTCAGGCCAGAGAAGTGAAGGAAGTGGCAAACACGGATGACATTTTGAGGGCCATTTCTATAGCCTCTCTCATAATCATTCACAGAAAGTGTTCAACGGGTGCTTGCACTCCAAAAGATCTACAGTACTTCATGATGTGAACATTAATTTGTTAACATCTGATTGCTAAAGTTTCCCCTACCCTTCTGCAGGATCAAAAGAATTGATGGATTTCAGAAAGAACAGCCAGTATTGGGAAACTATCAAAGAACTGACTAAGATATAGGGTTTACTATACCCCAAAGATAAGACGACAAGATACTCAATTTCCATTCTAATTTTGACTTCTATTCTGGGATGGCTTCAGAAATCCGTTCTTAAGTGACTTCTATCAGAGGGTATTATCGTAGGAAGCACTTGTTAAGGACATTTTATTGATGAGATTTCCTTTTCTATCAGTGGATCCATTATCTCCACACAAACGCTTAAAGAGATTAATTCTTCTCCTAAGTTCCTAGAACATTGTATTCATATCATTACACAATTAAGATTTCCTTCTGTGAGTTGAAGTTGTGTCAGTGCACATTTGAAGCCCCTTCTGGATGGTAAGATCTGTGACTGGCCACAGAGCTTCTGGTTAATATAATTTCTAGAAATAAGAGATACAATGGCATGTATTTTTACAGAAATTGTAGGAATTGATGGTACCTCCACATTCCAGGAATTGTTACTCTGGCCCTCCATTCTCAAAAGATGTAATAACAAAACCTTGGTTCTTCTGATGCTTAATCTTGATTGTCAAGTTGACTGGATCTGGAGCCAACTTAAAGACAACTCTGAGTACTCCTTTGAGGGAGTTTCTTGATCAGCTTATTTGAAATGGGAAGTCTCAGCCTACATGAGGGTGGTATCATTGCATGGCAGTCCTGAGGGCATATTTGCCTGTTTGTTTGCTTGATTGCTTGTTTTTATTAAACGGGGTTACAAAGGGAAATTTTATGTTTCTATTTGCTTGCTTTCACTCCCATTGATATGGTCATCTACCCAGTTGCTGCTGCTGTCATTCTCTGATATCAGAACGCATATTGTTTGAGCTTCCCACATGGACTAGTGGGAAGACTAGTGGCTCTACAGGAATCCTCCAGGCTTCAGACCTGAATGATACTGCTGAGATATTGAGTCTTGATAACCAAGAAGCTACCAGGTTCTTATGGTTCCCATAGTATTGTTGGACTGCCCAGACCACATATGATTAACATGAAGAATCCCATTTTAATAAATATTGGTTCTATCAGTTTTGTTCCTCTGGGGAACTCTATTACAGTTCTAGAAGTCACAATGAGTTTATGCTTTTAGTCTCCGATTACAGAAAAAAATGAAAACGCTACTGAGTTGGAAAAGAACTCTACCAAAGAAGACATACATGTTCAAATCCAGCATCCTCATGGATTAGTTTTTAAATTTCAGTAAATTGCCTATTCTCCCAGAAAGTCATTACCTCCTTTGCAGATTAAAACATAATGTTATCACTGTTGATGTTCTTAAATCAATATACTTTTGGTGACACCTGGTTGATTATTATTTATTATAAAAACAGCATGCCTGCTCAAACTTCAGATTCCCTAATTCAAATTTTCTAACTTTCACTGCAAAGTATTCTGTAGAGAGAAGAGTATCCCTCCCACAGAATGGAGTGTGGAGAGCCCAATACATCACTACAGTAATATCCTTCCTCTGATGGCTTCATCTGGACCTTTCCCCTGTCATGAGTACAAACTGGATGGATTTTTAAAATGAAAGAGATGACTTAATCTAACCTTGGACACTTTCCTATGAGGAATCAAAAGGTTTTGAAGGAAAAGTAGCTTGCTTGGGTTCAAAGAGAAGAGGTCCTTACTTGGAAAGCTACACATGACAGTTCTTGACACCCTCTTACTGAGACCACGCTGTACCCATGAGGAGAAAATATCATGTGCCTTCATCTGATGATACCCTTGTTCTTCTTAGCTATGTTCTTGAAGAACTGTGGCTGAGGATTTCGGGGGAATGAGTTGAGGTCAAGCAATCTTTATTTGTATATCATGTACCTTGACATGGAGACTTTGGGGTTGAGTTGTTGTAGACTTTCACAGGAAGACTCTGGGTTTTAAAGTGGGGTCTGGGTTTAATCTTGTCTCTCACTCATGTCCCATACACATCTCTCCTAGACACAATTTATTAGTTTTCAAATCATAGTGAAGTAATTAATATTTAACATCTTGTTTCCTCTGTGAGACAGAAGGAATAGGTACTGTCTTCTGTCTTACAGAGGAACAGGTACTGACAATCAAGTGTTGCTATGACAATTCACCATGTTTCCTTTTGCAAAGTACTTAGCATGATGTCTCGTCCAAAGTTAGCTTCTCAGTGCAAGGAAGAACATTCTAGATTTGTATGTGTCTATAAAGAAGACAAAAGGGAACTAATAAATAGCAACAATAAATATCACTGTAGTAATTATATTTCTATAAACCAAAAAAATTAAAATTTGATTGTATGAAACAATATTCTACATACATACTATTTAATGAGTTTAATCAGTATAAATTCATGATGGATGAATTTGAGTAAACAAGAAAGAGTCTTTGAGCACCTACACATTTGTTTACAGTAAGCACAAGGAACACAAAACTCTGAGGCAGCCCACAGTGTAGGGATACAAACACAACACAGTAAGAATTTTGTTTTTCAAGGGACATGTCAGGAAAGCTGATAGCATGAGAGGGAAAGCCTTTTCTCTAAATTCAGTGAGGGCATCACCACTTAGAACTGCTTTTTAAAAGAACAGTAAAAGTAAAGAAAAGGTAGAAAATAGCTCTTACACAATCAAGTGTAAGCTGTGGTTTGTCGTGTCTATTTTGAAAAAGAATATTTTGGTAGAAATATACATATAATAATATATTCTGAGATGGACAGATGGCTCAGTGGTTAAGAGCATGTGTTCCTCTTGTAAATGACCAATGTTCACTTCTTAGCACACATGGTAAAACCAAATCAAAGCAAATAAATTCCTTTTCTCAGCAGGTTAAGATTGGGTACCAACCAACAAACCAGCACAATGTCAGAAGTTGAACTTTCATTTTGAAACATGTATGTTTACTGATTTAGTAAATAAAAATGTAAGACATATAAAAATAAAATATATTTATTTCATAAATATTATAAAAATATATTTATATAAATATAAAAATGTGTAAGGTGATACACTTCATAGAACATTCTCATTGTGTGTGTGTGTGTGTGTGTGTGTGTGTGTGTGTGTGTATGTGTATGCACATAAAATTTAATTCCTGCAGCAACTCTTCAAATGTTTAGCTATGGTGAATAATGTCAGAGATATTAGCTTGAAGATCACACAATCCTTTGATGGGATTCATTCGCATGTGTATCTATCTGCTCCATACTCTGTGGTTCCAATATGTTTTTTCAAGGATGACGAATGAAACCAACCTTTACATACACTAAAAATTACAGGACTTAACCACTGATTGATAATCCTTTAAGAGGGGAGGGAGCTCATGAAAGCTATAAAGAATCCCAAGTCTGTCTCCCAAACAATGGTTCAAGCATGTGATGTTTTTAATGACTTCCAGATCATTAAGCAAAGATGCATCCTTTCTAAAAATTCATTAGTGCAGCGGTTTTCAACAGGGGGGGGTGATTTTTGTACCCAGGGGACATTAGGTAATGTCTGGAGACATTTTTGTTTGTCACAAGAAGGACCACTACTGAAATCTAATGGGAGAGAAGCCAGGAAGCCAAATATTCTACAATGGACAGGGACAGCCCCCACAGCAAAGAATCCTCCAGTCCCAAAATGTCAGTAGTGCTGACTTTAATTTGGGGTTGAGAAACCCCAAATTAAAATAATCTGTTAGAGTTTTAATGTTTTCCTTTTTATTTTAAGTAATGGAACTTCATGCAGAGGGTGGAAGTATGGTGTGTGTTGAGGGGGAACACCATGCAGGGTGAGTTGTGGGTTCCAAAAAGTTACAAAACCAAAGTCCCTTCACAGAGTTCAAGTGAGAACACAGGAAGGACTGGTCAGGACCCTTTGGAACCTGGTACCTCTAGCTGCCCCAGGACACACGGCTACTCTCTGCAGCTCTGTCCTCTCGGCACATTTTCCATGTTCCGCTTTCCTTGGCTGTGTCACACCCACTGCTTTTATGGACAGGCTACTCTGGCAATGGAGATTATGATCCAAGCGTGTCTTACTCCTGTACCACTCAATCCCCTTGGTCATATGGAAGAAGTGCAAAGTGAGACTGGGGGTCCATGTATTACATATTTGCATTTGACCTTCCCCAGCCTAAGTCATAACTGTCTTTCTAGATGCTGTTTTTCTGAATGTGAATCTGATGAGGAAAGAGACTGTAGGTCAGGGACACCAGGTCAGTACAAAAAAAAAAAAACCCAAAAACAACAACAAACAAAAAACCCATTGATTGGGAATCAGAAAGAACTAAAGTCAATCTCACCCCATCTGTCTTTTGTCTACCACCTTCTAGGCAGTTTGGAAACTCCTATGAATACCATAGTCAACACCAATTAATGAAAAATAAATAAATATAGTTTGTTGCAAGACAGCTGTATGTGTTGGGGAGGGGGGTATATGTGTGTTGCTATGGTAGCACACACACACACACACAAAATATGAAAGCTAGAAGTAAACCTCGGGTGTCATTCTTCTGGAGACAGCCATCTTATTTTTTGAAACAGAGGCTCCCATGGGAGCTTGCCAGATAGGCTAGGCTGGCTGAGTGTCTTGTCTACTATTTCTCCAGTGCTGGAATGACAAGTGTGTGCTACATTGGCATTTTTATAAGTTTTGGGGAACCTAACTCAGGTTCTCATATTTGTCTGGTAAACACTTTGGCTAGCTGTCCCCATGACAAAGTTTAAATAAGTAACTTTAAAATTCATTTCATGATTTCCGAAGCATTGCCCAAATAGATTAAAGTTTTCAGCAGACTGTTGGAAAAGGCGTGCATGCGCGCGTGTGTGTGTGTGTGTGTGTGTGTGTGTGTGTGTGCGTGCGCGTGCACGTGCGTTCACGTTAAAGCAGCTATCCGTATTTGTATTTATTCATACTATTGACAAAATCCATTTTAGGTGCCATGGAGCAGAGGGCCTGTCCTTCCTCAATTAAAGGAAAGAGGACTGTTTTGTGAAATTTGTTTGTTTAAACAGTTTCTCATTTTTATTTTTTATTTATTTTTTGCCTGGTGGGTGGTTAAAGAGAGCAAAATAACTTGTTCTTCAAACAAACAAATGTAAGAAATACTTGATGTTGCTTGACAGGACTTGTTAAACAATGGCCAGCTCTAGTTGCTGATGGCCTTTGGGTCCAGTGGTGTGTGATGCCTTCAGCATCTCTTGACAGATGAAAATTTGTAAAGTGAAAAACACCAGACTGACCTCTGCTCCATGTTGCAAACACAAAAAGACACCAAGTGTAAGAGGCCTCGGCTTCCAGGAGGCTGAGCTTCAGGGCAAAGCCTTTCATTGTCTTTAAAGTTCATTAAAGTAGAAGTTCACAGTAGGGGTCTGGTTCCTTTCACTAGTTAGTTTTTGGTCTGGTTTGGTTGGAGTTATAGAACACATAGAACCAGGGGGTGGTTATCATCTAAAATGGACAAGAATCTAGAAAAAACTGGTTACAGCTAAGTTTCTTTTCCCTTTGGCTCTTTGTGTCCCTTTTCTTGTAGCTTGCCATACTGTGTTATTCTGTTTTCACATCAGTCTTCTGTGTGAGATTGGGGACCTTGTGGTTCACAATATATCCTCTGAATTGCAGTAAATTGCAGACCATGTCTATTATATGCTACGTCTTTAGTAAGTGAGACGGAAGCAGGAGAGACAAATAAGGAGACATGAGAGGAAAGAGAGGAGGGATGTTCACTTGGCCATGTCTGATCTTGGACTGATGATGACAAATAAGATTCTTCAGTGAGATTACTCAGGTACAGTACTATATACTTGAAGGACTTGCTCTTTGTAGCAATGCGTGGAACAGATTACAGTTCTACAGTGCTTGCCCAGAACATGAATTTGCCTCACCTGTAGATCAATCCCTCCCGCCTTTACCTTCCCTCTGCCTTCTCCAGTCTCCTCAATAACCAACCACACCCTACTTCTCACTCACTGACACTCATTCTACTGTTCCTTCTTGATGAATTTGACAATTCACTTCTGGGCACTGTTTGTGTCATCTGACGGGAAATGCTGCTGATAGGTAGTGCTCCTCACTACAGTCCCATTCATCTCTCTAAGTGGAGAAGGTATGTGTAAGTGCTAAGTCTGGGCAAGGTTGAAAGCCAGAACTGTGAGCCCTGCATCTCTTCAGAAAGGAAAACAGAAGGTATTTTCAAACAAGGGTGCTCACTGGGCAAGGCTTATAAAAGGTCAGTGGTTCATTCCTGCCAGATGCTGAGACCAGCACAGACCTTGGAATAGTAAATTTGCGTTTGCGGAATCTGAGTTACTACGCCTAGTTTATGTCAGCTTGCGTGCTTTCCATCAACGAGCCAACAGCCTTTGCTCACAAGTGACAGCCTAGGTCTCTTGTTACCAGTGTTTCATCAACCATGATAATCCCTATCACTGCTTCAGCAAAAACTGTTTTCCTGTAAAAATAAGCTGGATATGTGGCTTCTAATTTGCCAATCTCTCTAGATATTTCCTCAAAGTGCTATGTGGTGGCTGAACAGCCACTGCTGCCCACCACACTGGTATCTGAACTCAAGTAAGTTGTCTAACTCAGATACATAAGTTTCAGATGATTCAATGAAGGAGAGTCATGAAGGACTGTCATGGATTGAACACTAGATGTACAATCTCTGGGTGCATAGATTTTAATTGTGCTTGGTTTGATAGGTATAAAACTACAACTCAAGGGTTTCCCCTTCTTCCAAATAGCAAGGCCTCATCACTGGTTAGATAGTATTATATTTCAGGTTCTCAGATGTCACTGTAGTAAATTACAAATTCATTTGAAGGAAGCATCGAAGCCTACATGACTTTTTAAACTTAGACTAGACTTAAGAAAAAAATAAAACACCAATCCAAAAAACTGCATATCATTTGTTATGGTTGAATGTGAAATATGCCCAGAACTTCATGTATTTGAATACTTGATCCCAAGAAAGCACACTGTTTTGGTGTGCTGTGGAGCTTTTAGGACACAGGGCCTAGTTGGTTGATATGGCATAATAGCAGCAGGCCTTGATGGTCATAGTTCAACCACACTTCCTGTGTATCTCTGTTTCTTGATTCAGATGCCATTTAAGACATCTCACTGCATACATACCCCAACCATCATGCGTTCCCTGCCGTAATGGACTGACATCCTATGACTTCTTAGCCAAAGAAAAGCCTTCTCTAAGTTTCTTCTGTCAGATTATTTCATCTTATAATTAATACATTACTCAATGTCATAGAGTCTGTTCCTTCATTATTATTTTTGTCAGTGCTTGTCTTAGAACATGTAAGGGAAGCACTCTTCATCTGAGCTACATTTCCAGCCCTAGATGTGTTATCTCTGAATCACTTACTAATCCAGCACGACTGTAGGATTGTGGGTTTTTAGGGACAGGACTCTGCTCCATGGAGCCATTCACAGACTCCAGGTGACAGCCGTTTAGCATTTGTTAATTGTGCTTGGTTTTGATGAAATCTGTAACCCAAGGTTTCCCCTGCTACCAATGTCAGTCTCATCGCTCCACAAAGTGATCTTGCTTCTTTGTAAGCCATTTGTGGATATCAAAGAGGTCAACTCCCAAGCTCAAAAAGAAACTTTTGATTTGGCCATTGGAAAACAGTCAAGTGAATAATTGTAATCAGTTAATGACTGCACAAAGAATCTGCATGAAAGGAGTGCACTTCAAACCCAAAGAGAAAAAGTCTGTGTGCACTTGCCTATTTTTCAGTTTTCTCTCCTGTTTTCATTCTAAAACCAAGATGTAAGTGGAAAATGTTATTAGCATCCGGGTAAGGCCCCTTGCCAGTCTTGAAAACCGTCATCAATCACTGAGTTTCTCACCCCTGGGTTTTGATGAAGAGTGACTCATCGACACGGAGCCATGAGAGAGGTAGCTGGATTCTGAATTCTCAGGCTTCTCTTGCTTCAGAAATTCTTCCTTTCTGGAACGCACGATGGCTTTAAGTGAATATGCATGTGTTTATGAAAGAGAAGTGGGGCGAGCAGAATGTACTGTAACTGAGAAGTGATATTTATGTTTAGGATTTCCTGTCCTTTGCAATGTGCATTTTGGTTTTTAAACATATTTTGCCCAAGGGAAAGGAAGCCTCCAGAGAGCTGCTGGGACCCCTTCCCATGGCTTGTACTTTACCGTGTACTTGTAACTACACTAGATCACATACTCTCCTATCCTCTTCATCCACAATATTCTCGGTGGGAAGGGGGCAGTAAGAGAAGAAATGGAAGAAGTACTTGGGAACCAAGAGGGAGATGGCTTAACTACCTTCCCTTCCTCAGAAGGAACATTCCAACTTAATTCTTTCTCTGTCACAGCATATGTCAAGTAAATTTGACTTTAATTCATCTCAGCTGGTACTGAAGTTACTCTCTTAAAGAAAAAAAAAAAAAAAACTCAGTCAACAAAATACCTAGGAGAGAAGAGATTCTTTTTCCTTTTTTTTTTTTTTTTTTTTTTCAAAATTCTTTGGTTTAGTTTTAAAAACTGTGGAAATAGGAAAACAAAATTATTGGCAATAGAATCAACTGAGAGAGCTCATGTTCTCTTCCTTTTAGCTTTGTTGTCTCTTTGAGGAAGAGTCATGCTTTCCTCTGAATGCTATCAACTCGTCCCCAGTAATGTAGTGGGTTGGTGGGTTTATTAGCAAACGGGTGGCCTCTATACGCATACTCAAAAGGACAGAATGATACAACTCAGTTTCCATACATGGGAGGAAATACCTTCTGTCCAGACAACAGGACCATTGCATTGCTGGCCTCTGTCTTCCTTGGCTCAGGTGACTGGGGAGTGATTTTGTTAGCTTCCAGAGCTCACAGGCTGCTTCCTCTCCTGTGAGGAGGTGCGCAGCCTGACTTGCTCTCTGGGGTCAGCAGCTGCAGGAAGAATAAATGAAAACTCTCCTCATTGTCATCAGGTCTCATTCACTGCCAAAGAACAATTGATCCCTGAAACTGCTAGCAGAGGGAAGAGGCTTTCCAAGGACAGCAGAGGAAGTAGACTAACCCGAAATGATCAACCTCCCTGGGGACAGGGAGTTGTCTAGCAGCAAACAGTCACAGGAGCAAGGCTGCAAGCGCAGCAGGCCTGGAGAAGAGTAGAATGTCCTGGTGCAGCCACACAGGGATGGAAATGGAGGGGAGGTCTGGGAATCCTCAGCAGATGCCTCTACACTTAGTAGGGCTCTTTCTAAACATGTTGCCTAAGTGTTAATAGAGCCAGACAAAAATCTAATTCCAACAAAGCTATTATTCTCTAAGACAACATTCAGATAAACAATCACCGAGATGGGTAGTTAGCACTGGTCTTTGGTGGACATTATTTCAACATGGGAGTTCATGAAAGGACTCTGCAGAGAATGTGCCCAGACCTCATACAAACTGGCCCCAGCCGCATGAAAAACAGGAGGCAGTCAATGGTCAAATGAAAACTCAAGTACGCTATCATTTTTAGAAGATACTAAATCATGTAATTAAAATAAGAAGAAAGGCAGTCTCCAAAGGAGGGGAGAGAGCCCCAAAAGAAGTAGCCTTAGGAAAGATGATGGCAGAATCTGACAGTATGTCCAAATTCCATCAACTGGAAATCATCGATAATGTTTGGGACTGCTAACATTGGAGCAAGGTTTAATTGTAACACAATGAAACCAGAGAATGAAAGAAGGAAATTGAGAGGGAAATGGTGACTTTTCTAAGACCCTTCTCATATTTAGAAGGGAGATGAGATACCAACTTTAAGTTCTTAAAATGTTATAAATCTTAAGTTTTCAAATATTCATGTTCCCCAGTAAATCTTTCTATTTAAAAAAGATTTAAAACAAAACTCCAAAGCAATTGTACCATAACATTAGCATGGTTTCTGGTCTAGAGTACATGAATAGTTTTGATATTTTCTATATCTAAAAAAATATACTTGCCAATCATACGGAATCCTTCTGAGAGATGGCCTAATGACTTACTAAATATGTACTTCTGTGTAAAAAAAATATGCTTGTCAAATTAAAGATATAAGATTAAGGAATGGGAGAAAAGGGATGAAAGGAAGAAGAAAGGGAATGGAGAAATGAGACTAAGACAAAAATCCCAAGAATAGGACAAAGTACTCAGATATAAAAGAAAGGTGCATATTTTGAGACCAAATCCAAAAAGGAAACAATGGCCTTGCGTGGAGCTATATGAAGGGAGGAATTCTCTATAAACACTCAATAAAGAGTTCTTAGGACAAAATTAGATGACTTCATAAGTAAAAATGGTTAAGTTTCTACAAATAGTAAGAGGAAAGAGTTTAAAGTAACATAAAAGACAAAGAGCTGAAGCAATGAGGAATGAAGAACTCTGTAGTTCCTTCAAGTCTCGGGGTGACTGCCACAGGAATGACTCTGCAAGAGATACTGCAGCCTCTCAAATGACTGCTAACTTGTTAGAATTCTAGAACCTAGGCTAGGCAGCCCAGAAAGGAATTATCCCAACCATTCTAAAATAGCATGTGATTCCTTGGCTAAGGCAGGCAGTGTGTACATGCCAGAAAATCACCCGTTTTTCTTGGGTTTACTCTTCATGATAGAGGGAAAACTCTTAGTCTTGGAAATACACTTACATGGTAGAATGACCTTGAATGACCTTCAAGACAATCGTGAAGAACTGATGATATGAGATATGCTAAACAGTAGCAATATAAAAGATGGCATTTTTCGGAAAATCTCATGAAGCACAGTTGTAAATGGGATCCCTCTTGAGCATTACCCAGGACACAGACTGTTCCCAGCCCTTAGAACATGTGGAGGACTTTTTAAAGAGTGTAGCCACCTCAAAACTCAACACCTCAGTCATCTGCTGGGCATTTCACATCTGGTTTGCATCTTCTCCCTGAAGTTTTCTTCTTCATGTGGCTAGGGTTCATTTGTAAGATAACTATTATTAGGTAATTATTGGGGAATTACTATTATTGGGCTCTGTAAGGTCTCTCTGTAAAGTACAGGTCAAAGAAGAACATTGTCAGGAATGGGCAAAAGAAAGCCCATAAAACCTAACTTGTCTGGCTATTGATGAAGCAAATGAGGAAGGCAAACCTCTAGAGCAGTGGTTGTCAACCTGTGGGTCACGGCCCCTTTGCAGGTCAAAGGACCCTTTCACTGGGGTCACCTAAGACCATCTACATATCAGACATTTATGTTGCAATCCACAACAGTAGTTAAATTACAGTTATGAAGTAGCAACAGAAATAATTTCATGGCTCTAAGAAACATTTTCCTTAAATCTTATTTATTTTTGGTGTGTATGTGTGTGTGTAGGCATGTACAATGTATTTCACACATGTGGAGCAGAGGATAACTGTCACCCTATGAGATATGGAATGGAACACTGGTCATTAAGCCTGAATCCAAGCTCCTGTGCCTGCTGAGCCGTCTCTCTGGCTCAGCACCTTCCTCTTGGTTTTGTAGCTATTCTACTTCAATGGCAACATAAATAAGCAAGTTTTTTCTCCTAACTTATATTTAACCTGTTACATTTCATAATGAGAAGTTTACATTGCCCACTTTTGAGCAAACCATAGATATTTTGGTTTTGTATGTTCTTGGGAGACACATATTCTGGGAGATTGTTTTTTAATTCTAATTTGATATAGCTTGAGACAAACTTACCTGCTTAATTTATTTACCCTCTATATGCTATGGACAGAAAAATATAAATTTACTATGTCTATAATTATGTAGTTTTCAAAGAACTTTCTCAGTATAGTAATTGTCAGCCCCAGGATACCTTATGGGGTAAATAAGAAAGACAATCTCTCATTAGCTTTAATAGATGAGGAAACTGAGGGCCACAAAGGTTGTTAAGAATAAACAGCTAACAAGTAACTGGAATGGCTCTTCAGAATCATCAGGCAGAATATGTTCTACTAAACTAATAGTCCCTAGAAAATAACTAGAAAGGGAAGATGTCATAACATCACAGTAGAGCCTAAAAATGATTGGTCAGTTTCACACAGTAAAGAACTCAGCCAAGTTGGGGAGTGGTGGCACATGCCTTTAATCACAGCGCTTGGGAGGCAGAGGCAGGTAGATCTCTATAAATTTGAGGCCAGTCTGGTCTACAAATCAAATTCTAGGATAGCTGGGGCTGTTACATAGAGAAACCATGTCTCATTAAAAAAAAGACATTTGTAGAAGAACTCAGCCATTCTCACAAGTAGACACTAAGTGCCTCTAAATGCCAACTCAGGGTGACCACACAGTAAAGAGGGGGAGCTAGTACACTCCTTCCAGGTACTTGGGGTCATTATAAAGAGAGTGCTTTCTCTTTAACATTCAGCATTAAGCATAGAGTTTCAGGGTAAGGGTCTAGACAAAGAACTTCCTAAAATGGAGGTATGACCAGATAATAGCATTATGGGATGACTAGGTACAGACCATGGTCTGTTGGCCTTAACTACTTCTTATATTTGGCTACTACTTAAGTGAAGTACATTTGAGTAAATGCGTGGGCAAGCATGTATGTTTTTACCCGTGCCAGGTACCTTCATGAGGCTCAATCATTAAGCATTTTGATTTCACTGTGAAATAACCATTGACAACATACTTTAAAGAGAAAGTAACTGAGAACCTGGAAAGAAAGCCACACATCTTGTCAAAGGGTTCACATTTGTGAATGAATGAAGTGGCCTTAGAAATTAGTTCTGTCTTCATCTGAAGCTCAGAACTCATTTAGAATTAAGAGAGAATCAAGATTAAGGTTATAGTAAGGACAGAGGTCCTAGATTCTTCTGTACTAAGACAATGGCTTTGAATTTAACTTTTTCTTCCAGGTTGAGAGGGATATGAACGGATAGTAAAGGAACGGATAAATAGTAATCATGTGAGAGTATGCATGGAAAATGCTTTTTAAAAAGTTGTTTGTATAGCTATGCCAGATGTTAATGTGTAGTTGCATCTATTTCTCTGCTTAAGCACATTTTAGGCAGATTGTTAAACAGTATCCTGTTGGAGCCAAGAAGTCACTCTGTAGGGACGACCTCTCATACATTTTCTTGTTTCTGTTCATTACAAGGGAGTTAAAAAGATGCCCCTTTCTTGTTGAAAATTGTCCAAGGGAAGGGCATAGAGTACTTTCTCACTTTTTACTTAGAAAATTAGCTTGAGACAAGTGAATGAACAACAAATGTACATACTTAAAATTATCTCTGGATATAAGAGCTAGAACCCAGATGAGTTCACTACTAGATACATCTCCCATCCCAGAAACACTGGTTTAAATATGTTTGGGCTTTCTTTATTATACTATTCTCAGCTAGGAGTGATCTTACTCATCTCTCCATCACCACCCCAGAGGGGATCTGTGGCAATCCTCTCAGGTACCCTAGCTGTCTCAACAGAAGTATGCTAGTATTATCTAGAGATCAGAGGCTGGGAACACTGGTGGACAGCCATCAGTGAACTGGGCAATCCTCTGCAACAAAGAATGATCCAGTCTGAAATCTCTATATTGTTAATTTAATATAAACTTCCTCCATTCTTTATTGAGAGAGAGAAAAAAACAGGGGTTATTTCATAGGATACACTGATAGGACACAGATGTTCCACGTGGCCAACATTTTCATCTCTATTAAGTTTAGGTATGCTAAAACAAAGTTATCAGAGATGACCAGAATAATACCAGACCCAAAAAATGCAATATGAATTTCACCAAGTGCACCTCAGCTTGACCCCTGATCAAAACTTCATGTGTTTCTGCAACACGATAAAATCTAAGTAGACAAAATCACTTTATTTCAATACAACCCATAGTTAACCATGCATGACCATTTATGATGCATTTGAGTTCCTGGGCAATAAGTTTCTATACAATGAAAATCTTAAAAGGTAATGTCATTCTGGGCGGTGAACTCTTAGTCACAGCTTACTGCAGGAAATTAATAACTTCTCTGAGCAGATGGTCTAACCACCGTCTTTAAGAAATTGTATTTTAATATTAAACTGAAGATTATTCTCTTTGGGGAAAATAATCTCTTTAAAATTGTCTACTCTCTGGTTTTAATGAGGAAACTTGGTATGTGAGAGTTGAATGCAAAAGAAATAATTACTTCTCCTGGTCTCCTGAAGGTTAGTAGGATATTTCAGGATTTATAATATACCTGTATCTGGGCTGAGAGGTGTAGGGTATAAGGAAAATTCTAACTACTCATGAGCAATAAACCTAAGGCTTAACGTATGTGATTGACTCACGGGCTCTTTCTCAGCTATACCCTTTCAGAGCCTGCTCGCCTGCTGCTCCAAGAGCTAGGAGGCTCTGCTCAAGAGTCATTGTTACCTAACGGCTTAGAGTACTTTGGATGCATTCTTTATAAACAACTCTATTCATAGTCCCCTTTCTACCTTCTTGTCACACTCACACACACAGACAGAGAGAGAGAGGAGAGGAGGGAGAGAGAGAGAGAGAGAGAGAGAGAGAGAGAGAGAGAGAGAGAGAGAGAGAGAGTGTTTTAAGTCTAGACTTCCCATATAAGAGACCACATGTGATATCTGTCTTTCAGAGTCTGGCTTATTTTGTTTATACAACAATGTCTACTTCCATCCATATTTCTGCAGATGTCATGATTTCATCCTTCTTTGCGGTGGAGTAAAATCCTACTGTGTATATATGTCATATTTCTTTATCTACTCCTCCACTGATGGACACTGATACTGGTCCCATTCTTAGCAAATGTGAGTGGTGCTGCAGTAAACACAAATCTGCAAGTACCTCTACAGTGTGTTGACCTAGAGTCTTCCAAGTATACACACACAAGTAGTGTGGCAGGTCATACGGCAGCTCTAATTTTCTTTTCTGAGGTACCTCCAAACTACTGCTATACTGGCTGCACCAGTTCACTCTCCTACCAGGAGTGAATCAGAGCTCCTCTTCCCCCACATCCCCATCAGCACTCTTGTCAAATGTTTTCTTGACGACACTCATTCTGACTGGGGTGAGATGAAATCCAAAGACAGCTTTAGTTTTTATTTCCCTGACAGCTAAGGATGTTGAAAACATTTTCATTGGCCATTCACATTTTCACAAGTTTAATTAATTAGGAGCAAATGTTCTGCCATGCACGTGAGCAAGATCTTGGGTTAGGCCCAGCAACTGAATGCATCCCTATAGTTAACACCAGGGTTAAGGCACATGCTTATGATCACAGGCTTCAAAGGCATAGGAAAGTGCCCTGTTGTGGATGTCAGCATCCTTCCCCAGCCCTGCCTCTGACTCTGTTGCCAGCACTAAGCTAGATTTCTCAGAGTTTACTGAGTGACTTCTGTGGCTGAGCTGCCCCATGTGACAGAGTCATCAGTCAGTCCAAGAGACAGCAAAGGGACACAGCGTGGATTTACCACCTTGGACTGGCTCTCCCTGTCCATCTCAGGAAGACTGTCTCCAGGGCTCTTAGTGGGTCTGGGCCCTCATCTGGTTCAGAGCAATATTTCAAAACTTTAACGAAGTGGGGAGTAGAGAAGAACTGTTTGAGTGGCAGATGGGATGAGCAGGGTTGGGGTTTGCTTAGAGAACAGCAAGCAGGGGAGCCAGATGAGGCATACTGTCTGTGTGCGCCGGATGAGAGTGACAGTTACCTTAAAAAGTCAGTTGCAGTAAAATGGTGAAAAGTGTTGATTTCCCAATAATTGAAGACTGGATCTGGTATCACTCTGCCCATACTTAACTCTTTCCATTTTAACACTTTTCATTAAATGCTGAAATCCTTAACAACACATTTGTCCTCTCACCTTCCCATGGGTTTCCATCATGGGTTGATGCAGACATGGGCACAGAATATACTCTATTATCTTTAGACAGTGGTGCTCTGGAGGAAAACATCCTCAGCCAGCTCCAGATTCTTTATCAGCTGGGTTCCATGTTGAGAACACATAAGAACAGGCCTCATGCTAGTTAGTGGAGCCAAGAAGGAAGTGAGATGAATGTGGATAACCATGTCTCTGCTCCACTGATGTAGCTCTTAGTTTTCATCACTCTTCCTACAACTGCCAGTGTGAACCAAGGAGTAATTACTACCACTTCCAGGCAGGCCCACACCCAGATGACGTGGCTTCTGTCATCTGTAGTCTATTTCTAAAGTAACACTGGTACCCACTGTTACCATATCTGGACCCACATGGGGCCCTGTTGCTCTCCCTGGGATAGAACCACTGGGAAACTTTGTTAGGAATAGGGGCAGACCAGAGTGGGCATGGGGGGCCAATCTGAGGTACCATGAACATACAGAGAAACAAAGACACGTATTTGACTCTTTTACTACAAAAGCAGGTTCCTTTACTCAGAGCCACAGATCTCCCAGTTTTAAGTATGGATCGTAAATTCAATGTGCAAGGAAGCTGTAAGAATCAGACAGGATCATATATGCAAACAACACATCATGGGGGCTGACAGCAGGGATGCTATGTGGATGCCCAGAGAACTTGCAAAAAGCAAATGAGGGCCTGCACCTAATCAGTTCTGTTGAACAACTGAAAAGCAAATGGAATACCCAGCTAGATCTTCCCAAGTCCCCTCAACACCTACCTCTTGTAAAGACCAGTTGACCAATTACATCCCCATTAGGATAGCACAGGCACCCTCATACTCAATATTCTTGTGTATCCCAGAATCCTTAGCTTCTACCCTAGTGCTTGTATCCAGCAAAATACAAAATGATAATTCAAATCAAAATTTATTTACTCTTCTTTCTAAATATCTCCTATCTATAAGGCACAACTTTTCCTATGGTTAGTCATCCTAGTTTTAAACGTGAAAGAGGAGAAATAACCTGTGATTCTATGATTGCTCTTCTCATTGGATCTCTGGTAGTTTCCAGTAACCCAGCCAGTGCCTAACATCTGGCACCTGACACCCCACCACCACTACCACCACCACTTCCAGGAGGCAGTTTTCCCCATCCTGATGTTTCCTGTCTGGTCTTGCAAAATGTGCTTCTGTCCCTTTTACAAGAACATGTTGGACTAATGTTCTTAGAGATATCAACTCTCAGAAGTACGGGAACAGAAGAGCATTTGGCTCTGGCTGTTTAATTTTTGTGGGTCACAGATGACTTTAAGAGTGTTATGCAAAGTCTTAGTGTTCCACCTGGGAAGCTGTATCAATCCTGTGCAGCTTTTCGCAAGATCTTTGGGTCATCTTCGGGGTGCTCCTAATGCTCACAAAGGCCCCCAGAGTAAGATGTAGGTTGAGAATCTGAAGTCTAGAGAATGTTTTAAAGATGACACTGTTAGTCTGTGAATAAACCTTTGTTCTCTTTGATGATTTTGTCACACTTACCTCCCACAGGTGTCAATGAATTTCTTACCCATTTCCTTGCAGTAACTCTACAGGTTATGTCCAATTGGTATTATTACAACCACCTGAAATATACTGAGTTTACACTATTCAAGTCTCTTAAAATTCAGTGGCGAAGGAGCTATTCTGTTTAAATATGGCCATCCTGGTTCAAAGCTATTTGCCCTCAGCCTCATTACAAGTCAGGCAGAGTGAAATAGGTGCAGAAAGCAACTGGGCAAAGAACTACAGGAGCAATGCAAAGGCCTGGCTTCTCCTGCAAGCGAGGCTCTGGAATGGCTTGAGGGGCCCTGAATGACAAAGTGAACAAGGCAAAGAAGCATTTTTCTGTGTGAGGAGAGCACTGAAACATGATGGCTAGCACAGTTTGAACATCAACGACTGGTATATGACTATGAGGGTAGAGATGTGAATCACTGGAGTCAATACATTTCTGTTACCATGAGTAACACTGTGGTGGATACTGTGCCATATACACGTATATGGCAAATACATTTCTTACCCAAGATCTCAAGGCATCTTGAATCATCTTTAAATATGCCGAAAGTTCTCTGAGTGTAAAATCACTGGATTGTACTTACTTTGGACAAGGCATGTTAGTTCATCACTCAAAAAGGTTGCCTCTGAAGCAGATGGCCGAACTTCAGGTTCTAGCGCTGCACTGACTAGTTATTACTGCCCAGTGTTAATCTGAGCAGCGATGCTCCAAAGAATTCTCAACAAACGTATTTGAAATGAAATTTAGAAATCACCTGAATCTAATCCCCTCCTCACATTTAGAATACATTAGTTCTCTCTTTTTAAATGGTCACTGAGACCAAATACCTCCCAGAAAGAACTTGAGGAAGGATCGTCTTTTAATTTTGGCTCAGATTTCAGAAGGTTAAGCCTGTGGCCACTTAATTCTGTGTCCCTGAACCAATTCTGAATCAGAAGAGCATGCAAGAGAAAGCTGCCCTTCAAAGCAGAAATTTAAAAAAAAAAAAAAATTGAGAGAAAACAGGAGTGGTTCTCAGCTGGCTTTCTCCTCCTCCTCCTTTTCTTTCACTTGCACCCTCTAGTCACGATGGTGTTGATAGCATTTGAATTCAGTCTTCTCCCTCTCTCTTTAACCTCTCTAGAAAGAGCCTTCAGCAACACAGGCAGAGGTGCACCTCATTGATCACCCTGGTGATTACAGAGTCGGCTGATGCTGATTATTAACTGTTATATTTGGTTAAAAAACACATAGACATAACTTCAAGGCTTTAAATGATCTTGAAGCTCTTTATGGAGCTCTAGATGCCAGAATATTTAAAACAGCAACATGGTTTGGACTGACTGCAATAGTCACTTTTGATATGTTCTGTCACTATTAAAGTAGTCTGACTCATTTATATTAAACTTAAACTAATTAATTAGTATATTATCTAATTAATATATACACTATATTAAACTAATTTAAAGTAGTTTGTAGAGGCCATTGCGCTGAGAGGGAACCAACATTAGCCCAAGTGAAGAGAACCACACTAACAAACCTGAAGTAATACAAAGTGAGAGAAGAAGGAGATTGGTAACAAGTGCCATCCTGCTTTCCATTGGACATTCCTTCTCTAGCTTCTCTTCACATGTATGTCAGCAAACCCCATTCCAGAACCATCTAGCCCCTTTCTCAATTCTGGACATTCAGAATTAGTGAGTTGTAACAGCATGAGCATGCTACTTCATGCCATTTGTGATGATTGTGATGATTGACTGAATATTCAGAGAACCAAAAATAGATTTTTCTGTCTCATTTGAAATGTTCTTTTCTTTTTCTACACCTAGGAACTGAGAAAGAGAAATGCAGGTTCTACTTAAAATTACTACCTCTTTTAGACATTTTTCCCTCAAAAGCAAGGGAAGGTAATGTCTTCTCTTGTGTTGCACAATAATCTCTTCCTCAACTGGAGAACAGTGGAAAACATACAAAATTCTGCTTGCTTTAAATTTAATGAAATTAAGCTGGGCACTGGTGGGACATACCTTTAATCCCAACACTTGGTAAGCAGGGACAGGTGGATCTCTGGGAGTTTGAGGCCAGCCTGATGTACAGAGTGAGTTCCAGCACAGCCAGAGTTACAACAGAGAAACCCTGTCTCTAAAACCCAATAAATACATAAACAAATTTAATAAAATTGAATTATGGTAACCACTGAGAAGAGCTGGGCTACAGGACCCAGCAAAATACATAGCGCATGTGCCCAAGCAGAGGAGCAGTGGGTCTTCTTATCTTCAGCCAAGCAAGGGATGCGGCTTGGTGGCCTTGATGCCCACTCTCCCACGACTTTTTCCAAGTATCTCAGAGAAGATTCTGATAATTGTGCCCTGCATTCTTCTTCAGACCCCTTCCCAGTTTGATAAGCCCCAAGGAGGCAGCATATAAGCAGCACAGGAAATGCAAGCCATCTGTACCAGAGCCTGGGAACACACTTTCCCCAGTTCCCTTGCTGGTGTGGTCCTGGCATGGGGCTGGGCCTCTGGAGAAGAGAATTAAAGAAACAAGTCCAGCAGAGAACATGGGATTCCACTTCCATTCATCTTCCTTATTTTGCAAACACCGCATTCTGCAAATCCCATGCCAGTAAAGCTCTTGGATCAGTCTTCAAATTCTTCTGGATCCTTCAGGGAGGAGATGTCAGGACTGGCCAAAAATCTAAGTGGAAACTGATGACAGAAGCTGACATTAATCAGCTACACAGTATGTTCTTCCCAGCAGGTTTCTTCCAATAAATCAAAGGCCAGCAAATCGGAGGGGTGTTTAGTCATGAGAGAGCAAACTGTTTGCTGTTCTCCTCTTTTGCTAAAGATGATGAATTTAATGTTTAATTGAATCCAACACTGGTGGCCGTGGGAGTGTCTGCTGTAGGTGTGGGATGCACTTACCATGGAGAGTCACATTTCCTCCTAGCCATCCCATGCTGCACATGCTTCACTGTTTACACTGATGTTTCCTGGCCAAGGGAGACACCTCTCTACCTAGTGATCAGAAACAGACTCACCCGAGTTGAAATTTGACTCTGTTTTGGTGACCAAATGATTTCTTTTCCTGCCTATAAGAACTAGTTAACACATATAAATACATGGATGTACTGATGTCTGTTTCAAATCAGACAGTGATGAAGAACTTTCGATATCAATATGTGTGAAGGCAAAAGTCCTGGATTCAAACACTAGGGTATAGTCTTAGTTGAGAAGCCAGATCTATGTAGGGACCTACCCTTTGATTAAGTATATTAGTTGTATTCTCTGAGGCCAGCCGAAATCCCTATCTTTGATTTGTGAGGAGCAATAATGAAGAAAGAAACGGCATGGGAAGGAAGCTGTGATATTGCATTGGTGCTATGGACCATTTGTGTTTCTTTTTTTCAGACCTCTCTCTTTTGTTCCACACCCCAGTGTTTAATAGAGTTGTTTGTTTTCTTTCTGTTTAGTTTTCTCTTTTAGTTCTTTGATTATTGTAGACACTAACCCACTGTCAGATATATAACTGATGATTTTTTCCCATTCTGGGGGCTGTCTCTCCTTCTGATTTGTATTGTCCTTTGCTATAGAAAACTTTTTCATTTCTTGAGGTCCCACTAGTCAATTGTTGACCATACCACCTGTGCAATCAGATCCTGTTCACAAGTCTTTTTCCTATGCCTATGAATTGAGGAATATTCCAAACTTTCCCCTCTAACAGATTCAGGGATCCAGGCTTTATGTTAAGGCCCTTAATTCATGAGGAGTTGAGATTTTTGTAGAGTAAGGATATTGTTTCACTCTTCTACATATGCCTATTCAATTTGACCAGCACTGTTCATTGAAGAATACATATGACTATCAAGAGGTTTTAAATCTGTTCAATATCAGTAGTCATCCAGGATATGCATATCAAAACTATATTAAAATTTTTATCTTACTCCAATCAGAATAGCTAAAATTTAAAAATGACAAGAATGCTAGTATGGGTGGAAAGAATAGGGAACACTTCTTCACTGTTGATGACAGTACAAACTGTGCAACTACTAAGGAAATCAGTTTGGAGACTCCTCAAAAAGTTAGAAAGAAATAGATCTGCCATAATGGTATGTTTAGCTATACCATTCCTGAGCATATTCTCAAAGGATTCTATATCCTACTACAGATATACTTTATCATTCATTGTTCACTGCTATTCTATTCAAAATTGTGACAGGACCATGTGAGTTATTTCAAGTAAGGGGTATAGAACACAGTTGGTATGAAAGAGTAAAGG
>JAMJFZ010001282.1:0-2500 GCA_026225945.1 Cricetomys ansorgei
CGCTCTTATCAAACTATGCACTCTGAGTGTGATTTCAGCTTCTCTCACACTACACTCTCAGAAGTAACTAAAATACGAATTTCAAAAGCATCTACTAAGAAACACTCTCCTAATACGCCTAACACATTGAAACACAGTTCCTATGCGGTTCTCCACTAAAACATGAATACATGTCTTTTCTAACTAAGGAAACAGAGAACCTTCAAAGGCGACTACAGAAAAGAAGTGTTTCAAGAACTAAGTAACATGTGTGTTCCAAATGCAATTCTAACCGTAGGAACGTCTGAAACACAACAAGATGTAACCACACTATCAATGGGTATTTCAACATAGTGGTCAATGCACACTTATCAAACTATGCACTCTGATTGTGACTCCAGCTTCTGTCACACACAGGACTCTCAGAAGTAACTAATCCTAATCCTAACCCTAACTCTAACCCTAACGGGAACCATCACACAACCCTAACCCTAACCCTAACCCTAACCCTCACCCTAACCCTAAACATAACACTAAACCTATACTTAACCCTTATGCAAACCCTAACCCTAAACCTAAACCACCCTAACCCTAACACTTACCCTATCCCTAACTATAACCCTATCCCTAATCTCTAACCCTAACCCTAACTCTCTAAATCAAACCATAACCCTTACCCTAACCCTAACCCTAACCCTAAACCTAACCCTAACCTCTAAACCTAAACTTAACCCTAACCCTAACCCTAACCCTAACCCTAAACCTAACCCTAACCCAACCCTAACCCTAACCCTAACCCCTAACCCTAACCATAACGCTAAAACTATACCTAACCCTTACGCAAACCCTAACCCTAACCCTAAACCACCCTAACCCTAAGCCTTACCCTAACCTTAACCATAACCCTATCCTTAATATCTAACCCTAACCCTAACTCTCTAAATCTAACCATAACCCTTACCTTAACCCTAACCCTAACCCTAAACCTAACCCTAACCTCTAACCCTAAATTTAACCCTATAACCCTAACACTAACCCTATCCATAAACCTATCCCTTAACCTATACCTAACCCTAACCCTAACCATAACCCTAAACCTAACCCTAACCCTAACCCTAAACATCCCTAACCCTTACCCTAACCCTAACCCTAAACCTAACCCTATAGCTAACCCTAACCTTAACCCTAACCGTATCCCTAACCCTAAACAACCCTAACCCTAACACTAAATCTAACCCTAACCCTAACCCTAACCCTAACCCTCTAAAACTAACCCTAACCCTACTCTAACCCTAAAGCTAACCCTAACCAAAACATTAACCCTAACCCTAACCCTAACCCTAACCCTAACCGTAATCCTAATCCTAACCCTATACCTACCCTAACCCTAATCTCTAACCCTAACCCTAACCCTCATCCTAAATCTAACCCTATAACCCTAAACCTAACCTAACCCTAACCCTAACCCTAACCCTATCCCTAAATCCCTAATACTAATCCTAATCCTATCACCCTAACCCTTACCGTAACCCTAACCCTAACCCTAACCCTAAACCTAACCCTAAACGCAGGAACGTCTGAAACACAACACAGATGTAAACACACTATCAATGCGTATTTCAACATAGTGGTCAATGCGCCCTTATCATACTATGAACTCTCAGTGTGATACCAGCTTCTCTCACACACAAGCCTCTCAGAAGTAACTAAAATACGAATTTCAACTGCATCTACAAAGAAACACTCTCCTAATACGCCTAACAGATTGAAACACAGTTCCTATGCGGTTCACCACTAAAACATGAATACACGTCTTTTCTAACAAAGGAAAAAGAGAACCTTCAAAGGCGACTACAGAAAAGAAGTGATTCAAGAACTAAGTAACATGTGTGTTCCAAATGCAACTCTAACCGTAGTAACATCTGAATCACAACACAGATGTAACCACACTATCAATGGGTATTTCAACATAGTGGTCAATGCACACTTATCAAACTATGCACTCTGATTGTGATTCCAGCTTCTCTCACACACAGGTCTCTCAGAAGTAACTAACCCTAATCCTAACCCTAACCCTAACCGTAACCGTAACACAACCCTAACCCTAACCCTAACCCTAACCCTAACCCTAACCCTAACCCTAAACTTAACCGTAACCCAACCCTAACCCTAACCCTAACCCCTAACCCTAACCATAACGCTAAACCTATACCTAACCCTTATGCAAACCCTAACCCTAAACCTAACCACCCTAATCTTAACCCTTACTCTAACCCTAACCATTACCCTATCCCTAATATCTAACCCTAACCCTAACTCTCTAAATCTAACCATAACCCTTACCCTAACATTAACCCTAACCCTAAACCTAACCCTAACTTCTAACCCTAAACTTAACCCTAAGCCTAACCCTGACCCTAATCCTAAAACCCTAACCCTAACCTGACCTTAACCCTAACCCTAACCCTAACCCTAACCCTAACCCTAACCCTAAACCTAAACCTAACCCTAACCCTAAATA
>JAMJFZ010001282.1:50000-55000 GCA_026225945.1 Cricetomys ansorgei
CCCTAACCCTAACCCTAACCCTAACCCTAAACCTATACCTATCCTTAACCTAACCCTAACCCTATCCCTAACCCTAAACAACCCTAATCCTAACCCTAACCCTAACCCTACCACCTAACCCTAACCCTCTAAAACTAACCCTAACCATAACCATAACCATAACCCTAACCCTAACCAAAACATTAACCCTAACCCTAACCCTAACCCTAAAACTAACCCTAACCCTAACCCTAACCCTAACCCTAACCCTAACCCTAACACTAACCCTAAAACCCTAACCCTAACCTAACCCTAACCCTAACCCTAACCCTAAAACCCTAATCCTAACCCTAACCCTAACCCTAACTGTAACCCTAACCGTAACCCTAACCCTAACCCTAACCGCAGGAACGTCTGAAACACAACACAGATGTAAACACACTATCAATGGGTATTTCAACATAGTGGTCAATGCGCACTTATCATACTATGAACTCTGAGTGTGATTTCAGCTTCTCTCACACACAAGACTCTCAGAAGTAACTAAAATACGAATTTCAACTGCATCTACAAAGAAACACTCTCCTAATACGCCTAACAGATTGAAACACAGTTCCTATGCGGTTCTCCACTAAAACATGAATACACGTCTTTTCTAACAAAGGAAAAAGAGAACCTTCAAAGGCGACTACAGAAAAGAAGTGATTCAAGAACTAAGTAACATGTGTGTTCCAAATGCAACTCTAACCGTAGGAACATCTGAAACACAACACAGATGTAACCACACTACCAATGGGTATTTCAACATAGTGGTCAATGCACACTTATCAAACTATGCACTCTGATTGTGATTCCAGCTTCTCTCACACACAGAACTCTCAGAAGTAACTAACCATAATCCTAACCCTAACCCTAACCGTAACCCTAACACAATCCTAACCCTAACCCTAACCCTAACCCTAACCCTAACCCCTAACCCTAACCATAACTCTAAACCTATACCTAACCCTTATGCAAACCCTAACCCTAAACCAAAACCACCCTTATCCTAACCCTT
Source organism: Cricetomys ansorgei (assembly GCA_026225945.1). Taxonomy (NCBI): domain Eukaryota; kingdom Metazoa; phylum Chordata; class Mammalia; order Rodentia; family Nesomyidae; genus Cricetomys; species Cricetomys ansorgei. The sequence goes on from JAMJFZ010001282.1 coordinate 51,037, forward strand.
ACTCTAACCCTAACCATAACCCTATCCCTAATATCTAACCCTAACCCTAACTCTCTAAATCTAACCATAACCCTAACTGTAACCCTAACCCTATCCCTAAACCTAACCCTAACTAACCCTAACCCTAAACTTAACCCTAACCCTAACCCTGACCCTAATCCTAAAACTCTAACCCTAACCTAACCTTAACCCTAACCCTGACCCTAACCCTAAACCTAACCCTAACCCAACCCTAACCCTAAACCTAACCCCAACACCTACCATAACGCTAAACCTATACCTAACCATTACGCAAACCCTAACCCTAACCCTAAACCACCCTAACCCTAACCCTCAAACCCTAACCCTAACCATAACACTATCCCTAATATCTAACAATAACCCTAACTCTCTAAATCAAACATAACCATAACCATAACTCTAAACCTATCACCTTAACCTCTAACCCTAATCTTACCCCTAACCCTAACCCTAACCCTAACCTTAAAACCCTAACCCTAACCTAACATTAACCCTAACCCTACTATAACCGTAACCCTAACCCTAAACCTAACCCTAACCCAAACCTAAACCTAACCCTAACCCCTAAACCTAAGCATAACCCTAAAACTAACCTAACCCTTAACCCAAACCCTAACCCTAACCCTAAACCACCCTAACCCTAACCCTAACCCTAACCTTAAACCCTAACCCTAACCCTAACCCTAACCCTAACCCTAACCCTAAACCTATACCTATCCTTAACCTTAACCCTAACCCTATCCCTAACCCTAAACTAACCCTAACCCTAACCCTAACCCTAACCCTAACCACCTAACCCTAACCCTCTAAAACTAACCCTAACCCTAACCATAACCATAACCCTAACCCTAACCAAAACATTAACCCTAACCCTAACCCTAACCCTAAAACTAACCCTAACCCTAACCCTAACCCTAACCCTAACCCTAACCCTAACCCTAAAACCCTAATCCTAACCCTAACCCTAACCCTAACTGTAACCCTAACCGTAACCCTAACCCTAACCCTAACCGCAGGAACGTCTGAAACACAACACAGATGTAAACACACTATCAATGGGTATTTCAACATAGTGGTCAATGCGCACTTATCAAACTATGCACTCTGAGTGTGATTCCAGCTTCTCTCACACACAAGACTCTCAGAAGTAACTAAAATACGAATTTCAACAGCATCTACTAAGAAACACTCTCCTAATACGCCTAACACATTGAAACACAGTTCCTATGCGGTTTCTCCACTAAAACATGAATACATGTCTTTTCTAACTAAGGAAACAGAGAACTTCAAAGGCGACTACAGAAAAGAAGTGTTTCAAGAACTAAGTAACATGTGTGTTCCAAATGCAATTCTAACAGTAGGAATGTCTGAAACACAACACAGATGTAACACACTATCAATGCGTATTTCAACATCAACATAATGGTCAATGCACACTTATCAAACTATGCACTCTGATTGTGATTCCAGCTTCTCTCACACACAGAACTCTCAGAAGTAACTAACCCTAATCCTAACCCAAACCCTAACCCTAACTGTAACCCTAACACAACCCTAACCCTAACCCTAAACCTAAACCTAACCCTAACCCTAACCCTAACCCTAACCCTAACCCTAACCCTAACCCTAACTTATCAAACTATGCATTCTGAGTGTGATTCCAGCTTCTCTCACACACAAGACTCTCAGAAGTAACTAAAATACGAATTTCAACAGCATCTACTAAGAAACACTCTCCTAATACGCCTAACAGATTGAAACACAGTTCCTATGCGGTTCTCCACTAAAACATGAATACATGTCTTTTCTAACAAAGGAAAAGAGAACCTTCAAAGGCGACTACAGAAAAGAAGTGATTCAAGAACTAAGTAACATGTGTGTTCCAAATGCAACTCTAACCGTAGGAACATCTTGGAAACACAACACAGATGTAACCACACTATCAATGGGTATTTCAACATAGTGGTCAATGCACACTTATCAAACTATGCACTCTGATTGTGAATCCAGCTTCTGTCACACACAGGACTCTCAGAAGTAACTAATCCTAATCCTAACCCTAACTCTAACCCTAACCCTAACCCTCACACAACCCTAACCCTAACCCTAACCCTAACCCTAACCCTAACCCTAAACATAACCCTAAACCTATACCTAACCCTTACGCAAACCTTAACCCTAATCCTAAACCACCCTAACCGTAACCCTTACCCTAACCTTAACCATAACCCTATCCCTAATATCTAACCCTAACCATAACTCTCTAAATCTAACCATAACCCTTACCCTAACCCTAACCCTAACCCTAAACCTAACCCTAACCTCTAACCCTAAATTTAACCCTAACCCTAACCCTAACCCTATCCCTAAACCTATCCCTTAACCTATACCTAACCCTAACCCTAACCATAAACCATAACCCTAAACCTAACCCTAAACCTAACCCTAACCCTAACCCTAAACATCCCTAACCCTTACCCTAAACCTAACCCTAATCCTAACCCTATAGCTAACTCTAACCTTAACCCTAACCGTATCCCTAACCCTAAACAACCCTAACCCTAACACTAACTCTAACCCTAACCCTAACCCTAACCCTAACACCTAACCCTAACCCTCTAAAACTAACCCTAATCCTACTCTAACCCTAAAGCTAACCCTAACCAAAACATTAACCCTAACCCTAACCCTAACCCTAACCCTAATCCTAATCCTAACCCTATACCTAACCTAACCCTAACCTCTAAACATAACCCTAACCCTAATCCTAACCCTATAACCCTAAACCTAACCTAACCCTAACCCTAACCCTAACCCTAACCCTAACCCTATCCCTAATTCACTAATACTAACCCTAACCCTATAACCCTAACCCTTACCGTAACCCTAACCCTAACCCTAACCCTAAACCTAACCCTAAACGCAGGAACGTCTTTGAAACACAACACAGATGTAAACACAATATCAATGCGTATTTCAACATAGTGGTCAATGCGCACTTATCAAACTATGAACTCTCAGTGTGATACCAGCTTCTCTCACACACAAGCCTCTCAGAAGTAACTAAAATACGAATTTCAACTGCATCTACTAAGAAACACTCTCCTAATACGCCTAACACATTGAAACACAGTTCCTATGCGGTTCTCCACTAAAACATGAATACACGTCTTTTCTAACAAAGGAAAAAGAGAACCTTCAAAGGCGACTACAGAAAAGAAGTGATTCAAGAACTAAGTAACATGTGTGTTCCAAATGCAACTCTAAACGTAGGAACATCTGAAACACAACACAGATGTAACCACACTATCAATGGGTATTTCAACATAGTGGTCAATGCACACTTATCAAACTATGCACTCTGATTGTGATTCCAGCTTCTCTCACACACAGGACTCTCAGAAGTAACTAACCCTAATCCTAACCCTAACCCTACAAACCGTAACCCTAACACTAACCCTAACCCTAACCTTAACCCTAACCCTAACCCTAACCCTAACCCTAACCCTAAACTTAACCCTAACCCTAACCCTAACCCTAACCCTAACCCTAACCCTAACCATAACGCTAAACCTATACCTAACCCTTATGCAAACCCTAACCCTTAACCTAAACCACCCTAACCCTAACCCTTACTCTAACCCTAACCATAACCCTATCCCTAATATCTAACCCTAACCCTAACTCTGTAAATCTAACCATAACCCTTACCGTAACCCTAACCCTAACCCTAAACCTAACCCTAACTTCAACCCTAAACTTAACCGTAACCCTAACCCTAACCCTAATCCTAAAACCCTAACCCTAACCTAACCTTAACCCTAACCCTAACCCTAACCCTAACCCTAACCCTAACCCTAAACCTAACCCTAACCCAACCCTTACCCCAAACCTAACTATCAATGGGTATTTCATCATAGTGGTCACATGCCAACACTAACCA
>JAMJFZ010001282.1:67500-70000 GCA_026225945.1 Cricetomys ansorgei
TAACCCTATCCCTAACCGCAGGAACGTCTGAAACACAACACACAAGTAAACACAGTTTCAATGGGTATTTCATCATAGTGGTCAATGCGCACTTATCAAACTATGCACTCTGAGTGTGATTCCATCTTCTCTCACAGACAAGACTCTCAGAAGTAACTGAAATACGTATCGCAACAGCATCTACTAAGAAACACTCTCCTAATACGCCTAACACATTGAAACACAGTTCTATGCGTTTCTCCACTAAAACATGAGTACATGTCTTTTCTAACTAAGGAAACAGAGAACCTTCAAAGGCGACTACAGAAAAGAATTGTTTCAAGAACTAAGTAACATGTGTGTTCCTAATGCAATTCTAACTTTAGGAACGTCTGAAACACAACACAGATGTATCCAAACTATCAATGGGTATTTCAACATAGTGGTCAATGCACACTTATCAAACTACGCACTCTGAGTATGATTCCAGCTTCTCTCACACACAAGACTCTCAGAAGTAACTAACCCTAACCCTAACCCTAACCGTAACCCTAACTCTAACCCAACCCTAACCCTAACCCTAAGACTAAACATAACCCTAACCCTAACCCTAACCCTAACCCTAACCCTAACTAACACTAACCTTAACCCTAACCCTAACCCTAACCCAAACTCTAACACTAACCCTAACCTTAACCCTAACCCTAAACCTATACCTAACCCTAACCCAAACCCTAACCCTAACCCTAACCTTAACCCTAAACAACCCTAAGCCTAAACCTAACCCTAACCGTAACACTAACCCTAAAACCTAAATCTAACCCTAACCCTCTAAAACTAACCCTAACCCTAACCCTAACCCTAACACTAATCCTAACCCTAAACCTAACCCTAACCTTTAACCCTAACCTAAACCCTAATCCTAACCCTAACCCTAACCCTAAAACCTAACCCTAACATAACCCTAACCCTAACCCTAACCCTAACCCTAACCCTAACCCTGAATCCCTAACCCTAACCCTAACCCTAACCCTAACCCTAACCCTAACCCTAACCCTAACCCTAACCCTAACCATAACCGCAGGAACGTCTGAAACACAACACAGATGTAAACAGACTATCAATGGGTATTTCAACATAGTGGTCAATGCGCACTTATCAAACTATGCACTCTGAGTGTGTTTCCAGCTTCTCTCACACACAAAACTCTCAGAAGTAACTAAAATACGTAATTCAACAGCATCTACTAAGAAACACTCTCCTAATATGCCTAACACATTGAAATACAGTTCCTATGCGTTTCTCCACAAAACATGAGTACATGTCTTTTCTAACTAAGGAAACAGAGAACCTTCAAAGGCGACTACAGAAAAGAATTGTTTCAAGAACTAAGTAACATGTGTGTTCCAAATGCAATTCTAACCGTAGGAACGTCTGAAACACAACACAGATGTATCCAAACTATCAATGGGTATTTCAACATAGTGGTCAATGGACACTTATCAAACTATGCACTCTGAGTATGATTCCAGCTTCTCTCACACACAAGACTCTCAGAAGTAACTAACCCTAACCCTAACCCTAACCCTAACCCTAACCCTAACCCTAACCCTAAACCCTAACCCTAACCCTAACCCTAACTAAACATAACCCTAACCCTAACCCTAACCCTAACCCAAACCCTAACACTAAACCATAACCTAACCCTAACCCTAACCCTAACCCTAACCCTAACACTAACCGTAACTTTAACCCTAAACAACCCTAAGCCTAAACCTAACCCTAACCCTAACCTAACCCTAAAACCTAAATCTAACCCTAACCCTCTAAAACTAACCCTAACCCTAACCCTAACCCTAACCCTAACACTAATCCTAACCATAACCTAACCCTAACCCTAACCTTCTAACCCTAACCCTAAAACCCTAACCCTAACCCTAACCCTAACCCTAACCCTAACCTAACCCTAACCCTAACCCTAACCCTAACCCTAACCCTAACCCTAACCCTAACCCTAACCCTAACCCTAACCCTAACCGCAGGAACGTCTGAAACACAACACAGATGTAAACACACTATCAATGGGTATTTCAACATAGTGGTCAATGCGCACTTATCAAACTATGCACTCTGAGTGTGATTCCAGCTTCTCTCACACACAAGACTCTCAGAAGTAACTAAAATACGTAATTTCAACAGCATCTACTAAGAAACACTCTCCTAATATGCCTAACACATTGAAACACAGTTCCTATGCGTTTCTCCACTAAAACATGAGTACATGTCTTTTCTAACTAAGGAAACAGAGAACCTTCAAAGGCGACTACCGAAAAGAATTGTTTCAAGAACTAAGTAACATGTGTGTTCCTAATGCAATTCTAACCGTAGGAACGTCTGAAACACAACACAGATGTAAACACAATATCAATGGGTATTTCAACATATTGGTCAATGCGCACTCATCAAACTATGCACTCTGAGTGTGATTGCAGCTTCTCTCACACAAAGGACTCTCAGAAGT
>JAMJFZ010001283.1:0-30000 GCA_026225945.1 Cricetomys ansorgei
TTTTGCCTGCATGTACATCTGTTTGCACATACATACTGGTGCCTGAGGAGGTCAGAAGAGGTCATCGGATCCCCTGGAACTGGAGTTACATAGGGTCTGAGGTCTTGATGTGTTGCTGAAAACTGAAGCCAGTCCTCTGCAAACTGCAAACCAATGCTCCTCCCCACTGAGCCATTTCTCCGACCCCTACCTTGTTCTATTTATTCTCTTGTTTTGGTTTGTTCAATACAGGGTCTCTCTGTTATAACTCTGGTGGCCGTGGAACTCCTAGAGACCCGCCTGCCTCTGCCTCCCAAGCTCGAGGATTAAAGGCGTGTGCCACCACTGCCCAGTTCATAATTTATTTATTTACTTTTATGTACATTGGTGTTTTACCTGCATGTATACCTGTATGAGGGTGTCAGATTTCCCAGAACAGGAGTTACAGACAGTTGTAAGCTGCCATGTGGGTGCTGGGAATTGAACCCCAGTCCTCTGGAAGAGCAACCAGCACTCTTAACCGCTGAGCTGTCTCTCCAGCCCTCCCTACCTTATTTTTTGAGACAAGGTGTCTTACTGAACCTGGAGCTCTGCTTCAACTGGACTTCAGCCTTTCCCAAGGGCTAGGGTCACAAACACGAGCAAACTGCTAGGCACCCCACCTCCATCTCTTCACACAACGTTGGAGTTACAGACATGCGATACAAAGCCACTTACTACATGGATGCTGGGGCCTTAATCTCATGCTTTCCTGTTTGAGCAGCATGCATTTTACCCACTGAGCCACCCAGCACACACCCCTGCTTTTGTCCTTTTTGAGACAGTGTCAACAAATCCAGGTTGGCCTTGAAATCTCTATGTAGCTGAGGATGACCTTGAACTCTTGACGCTTCTGCCTTAGCCTCCCAAGTGCTGGATAGCAGGCAGGCACCGTCACTCCAGATTCTTTTTTGTCGTCCTTTTTTTTAAATTTTATGTATGTAAGTGTTTCATATGCACATATGTCTGTGCACATGTGTGCCTGGTGTCTGTGGAGGCCAGAAGAAGGCATCAGATCCCCAAGGATTGGAGTTAGAGATAGTTGTGAGCTGCCATGGGGTGCTGGGACTCGATCCCAGGTCCTCTGCAAGAGCAGCCAGAGCTCTTAACTGCTGAGCATTTCTCCAGCTTCTTTTTTCCTGTTTGTTCTCTTTGAGACAAGGAGTCCTACTGTAGTTCAGACAGACCTCAAACTCACCATAATCCTCCTGCTTCAACCTCCCCAGTGCTAGGATAACAAACGTGAGCCACTGCACCCCCGCCTGACATGTGGCCCTCTCTGAGCCTCAGTTTCCCATCAGTGACATGAAGGCCTGACTTAGATGACTCTCTACTGGCTCCTCTGACTCCAACCCAGAGGCCCAGAGCTGTGGTCTTTCCTCATGATGGGCGTGGGGAGGGTGGTGTTGACGGGAATACTCCAATATTTAACAACTCTAATACGAAACTTCCCCCAAACAGGGCTGGGAAGATAGCTCAGCGCAGAGAGTGCTTGCTTTGTAGGCATGAAGACCTGAGTTCAAACTCCAGAACACAGCTTTTGAAAGCATTCAAATATGGTACCGTGCGCTTGTACCGTATTTGTCTAGACCTTCAGTTTGCCCAATGCTCACAAACAGGGCCCCTGGGAAGGTCAGGACTTCCCCAAGGAGAAAGCCCGTGAACTACAAGTCCCAGCAGGCACTGGGTTGCAGAGCGGGACCTATGCTGTCGTAGTCCAAGCATAGGTTCAGAGGACACTCGGGGAAAAGAGAAAGTCTGTGAACTACAAGTCCCAGCAGGCACTGGGCTGCAGGGCAGGACCTATGCTTTCGTAGTCCAAGCCTAGGTTCAGAGGGCTCACCTGGGAAAAGAGAAAGCCTGTGAACTACAAGTCCCAGCAGGCATTGGGCTGCAGGGCAGGACCTTAACCTAGGTTAAGAGGGCCCTCGGGGAAAAGTCAAACCCACTAACAGACGCACGCACGCACGCACGCACGCACGCACACGTGCCGGCCCAGCTCCCACCAACTACAACTCCCAGCAGGCATCCGGCCGCTGGGCGGGCCTAGAGTCAGCTATTTTCACCCGGAAGTGGAGACAGGCAGGTGTGGTGGCAGCCCTCACGGGAGGGGGTTGTTGGCGATGGCGTAGAGGCTGCTGGTGCAGGTGGTGGGTGCTGGCGAAGACCCACAGTAGACACACAGTAGACACACAGTAGACACTAGACACACAGTAGGCACACAGTAGGCACACAGTAGACACACAGTAGGCACACAGCGCACCCTACTTGACTCTTCCGTCGTCTGGGCTAACTCTTTGTACAGGAGGGAGGAGCGGCCAGGACCCTGAAGCAGGGCTGAGTTTGTTAGGGTTCTCCTACGGCTTGCGAGGCTCTGGAGAAGCCAGGCAAGGCCTGGGTCCTCCTTGTCCCCTGAATGTAGGTCCCAGAGATCCGAGGTCCTGCCCCAGGGCATCGGGACCAGAGGCTCTGGGGGGCAGTAACCGAGACACTGATCCGAGCATCCACTCTCCAGGCCTCTGCCCACCACCCAAGTGCCACACTCTTGTCCCACTTCCCAGGTTGCCCGAAGCCTCTGAGGTGCCAGAGAAGGGACTTACCCAAACCTTGGGTGAAAAGCGAGCTAGGTGGGATGAGCGGCGTGGAGGCCCCCACTTCCTCCACCTCCGCCTGGGGCTCGCTCCTCCTGAAGCCTCTTCTCGGCTGATTTCTGGCTCCCAAGTGGGGACTCAGGTTACACCTGCATTGGGAACAGTGACACCGCAGTGGCCAGGAACACATGGACTTTCTGTCTCCGACCCCATTTTTAGTTTTTACACTTCCTATGCTGCTGTATGCCTGCGGGTCAAGGGAGATCCAGAAGGACATAGCCTCTGAGGGTATAGTCTGTTAAGAAAGATCTCGCTCTTCTGAAGCCACTTCCTGGAAATAATCCAGTTAGTCTTGAAACAATTAGAAACAGCTCCAGAAGGAACTCAATTCGTATGAGTTGATCCCAGTGGTCTTCATGACTGTCCACGCAGGCCTGGAAATTTCTCAGAGACTTCTTAGACTTCTGAGTCTTTTTGTTAAGTCAACCAAAATTTGGGAACTGAAGGGTCACAAGTTCAAGTCCAGCTTGGGCTACATGTTGAGGCTGTCAAAAAAGTAAATAAACAAGAAAAGAAAGAGAGAAAGACAAAAGGAAAAAGCCATGTTTTTAAATAGACGTTTGCCACTAGAGATGAGAGGTAAGTACATAAAAGTTTTTAGGGACAGCTATTGCTTTTGTCCGTAGCCTTTAAGAGCCCGTTTCCCCACCTTTAGAGTTTATTTTATTTTACTTGCTGTGTGTGTATATGTGGGTGGGGGGTGTTTGTAGTTGTTTGTTTTGTTTTGGGCTCTCACAGAAAATTTTGAGCCAGCCAGGCCTGTAATCCCAGTTTCTCAGAAAATTGAGGAAAGAAGATTTCAAGTTCAAGGCCTGCCTGGAACAAAGTTAAAAAATGCAAAAAGGATGGGTTATAGCTCAGAGGCAGAGTGCTCACCTGGCATGTGTGAAGCCCTAGGTTCAAGCCCCAATACTACATAGGGGGTGAGGAGAGGGTGCGTCGAGCAGAAATCCTGTTTCTAAATTCTTGGATGGTTTTGAAGAAACACAAATGAGTAGCCTTTTAAAAGTTCTCTGAAACCAAAACTAAGGCATTATGAAAATAAAATGTCCATTACATAAAGAATTCCTGTAGAGGGGCTGGAGAGACAGCTCCACTGGGGACAGCACCTGCCCTTCCAGAGGACCTGATCTTGTTCCTGAGCAGCCATGGCGGGTGGCTTACACTGGCCTGTGATTCAGCGTGATTGAACACCCTCTTCTGGCCGCCGTGGGCACCTGCACACGTGCGCTCCTAGACCACACATACCTGAGAATAAAAAAATCTTAAAAAAAAAGAATTCCTTTAAGTTCTTTAGATATTTTTCATCCCTTTTTTTTTTTAACCACTGAAATGTTGCATGGACGGGTCATTTTCTTTGTTGTTTGCTTGCTTGCTTGCTTAGACAGGGTCTCACTGTGCAGCTCAGGCTACCTGTTCAGGCTGACCTTGGAGCGATCCTCCTGCCTCAGCCGGGCCTGTGCTAGGTAGGCTAGCCCAGCTTCCAGATTCTCCTGGTCTCTGCCTATCTTGCCACAGAAACAGTAGAATTACACACCTGTGCTACTACACTCTGATTTTTTTTTTTTTTTTAAAGATAGTCTCTCTATGTAGCCCTGGCTGTCCTGGAGCTACGTAGACCAGGCTGGCCTCAAACTCTGCCTGCCTCTGCCTTCCAGTGCTGGGATTAAAGGCGTGTGCCGTCACGTCTGGCCACATCCAGCTTTATATGAATTCTGGGGATTCAAACTCCTCAAGTCTTCATATTTGTGCAGCAGGTACTTTACCTACTGAGCCATCTCCCCAGTGTGTGCGCTACAGTTATGTATTTGTGTGAGTGTGTGTGCACAAGCACAGGCCTACACAACATATTGTGGCACTGTCTATGTAGAGGTCAGAGGATAACTGTAGGAATGAATCCTCTTTTATTCATATGAGTCCAGGGAACCAAACTCAGGTCATCAGGGGCAAATGCCTTTACCTACTCAGCCATCTCAAAAAAAAAAAAAAAAAAACTTTATAAAAAATTTAAAGCTATAAAGTAACTTACAAACTTTTTCAAAAGAACCACAAACCACACATGGTGGTACATGCCTGTAATCTCAGAACCTGGGAGTTGGGAGATTCAAAGTCACCTTTGATGATATAGTGAGTTTGAGTCTAGCCTGACCCTGTCCAAAATAAAGTGAATCAAGGCATCCACTACCTAACTAGCGTACTCTATCTTCCCTCCATTTTATGTATTTTCTCATGCGAAAAGAACACACTTCATTATGTTATGAATACAGCCAGGTGTGGCGGTACATGCCTGCAATTTCAGCACTCATCAGTCTGAGGCAGGCGAATCTTGAATTCAAGGCTTCCTTGGGCTAAGAGACCCTGCCACGGGGTGGGGGTGGGGGTAGGGAGTGGGGAGGCTGCACCAGCAGCTTAAGAGTGACAGGTTATATTCAATACTAAAAGCTAAAACTTTGAATTCATCCCCGTCTCCCAAGTCCTAGGATAACGGGTGTGCACTGCCATGACTCGCTAGAGAAACATTTTCTTTAGCTTTGGAGGCAGACATGATCGTTTGGTACAAAGAAGGCATTCTTTAGTGAGTGAGCTCTGTTCAAAATCAAGAACCTGATCTGGGCTCCCGGAGGCGCCACCCAGCGGACTAATGTGGAACCACGGCCGGGCGCTCACTTGGGCCGCAGAGGTCCCTGTGAGCCTAGAAATCTTAAAATGCAAGCTTCTGCATTCTGATAGGGCTTAGCATCTGATTCCGGAACCACAGACGTTTTCGTGTGGCTTGCCAGGTGCTAAAAGTAATTTGATGATGGCTCTGTTTGCTTCCTGAAGATCCAGTCTACAGGGTTCACTTAAAACCCGGGGTAGTGTTAAGTCATTGCAGGGAATGTGACTAAGGACAAGGAGTGAGATTTCTCCCGTTAAGGGACTTCCCTCTGTTTACATTCCTGACAATTAAGGCCTTCAGGTCAGGATGACCTACTTTTATCAGCCTCCGGGTCCTGCGAATTGAGCTACAGGCGGTCATGTTTTTCTCTTAACCACTAGGAGTCGCCTTCTCCCGTGAGAGGAGAAGACTCTCAAGGGCCTTTAGGGGCGTGGGACACCAGCAAGGGGACTGTAGGCTTTGACCTAAGGCCCAGCATCCGTGTTCTCTGGTCTCAGCCTTTCCTTTGGTAAAAGGTAAACAGGGTGATTTCAGATCCCTTAACGCCTGAAAGGAGGTGGGATGGAGAAGCATTCTTGACCCACCGTGTCTGGCTCTCCTGGGGGGAAGGGAAGAAAGTCAGACCAGTATGGTTTGGGGACCCCTTTTCCCTAGAAGAGAGGGAGCAAGGAGGCCAGGGACAAGATGCTCAGCTGACAGGTTCTGAGCTGCAGGCAGAAGCCTAAGCAGGGTATGCTACACGTGGGACACTGGGAAAATGGGGGTGGGGGTAACTGGGGATTGCCTATAAAGTGGGATGGCGAAGACTAATAGCCCCCTCTGGGAGATAAACACAGCAGAGGACCCAGTGGGTGAGAGAAGTAGGTTAAAGTTATCCGGAGAAGACAGTCTTAGGTTCCCCTCTCGGTGTTTGCCAAGTGGGTTGTTGTCGACAGATAAACAGTGGCAGACAGGACGTGGTGTCTTCCCTTTAGGCAGAGCGGCTGGTGACAGGCGGGCAGGAGAGTAGCAAGAAGCAGGCCTTCCAGAGAGACCAAGGCTTGCAGAAAGGAGGGCTTTCTACAGAATAAGAACTGGCTACGCAGCTGCAGGAGCTATCAACCAGCAGCCTGCCACGTGCCGAGCGGTGAGCCAGGTGCTCAGGCTTTGGCTGTGAACCCTGCCGAAACCAGGGCTGCCGTTTATAGAGCCGGAGGCGGCCGCAGTCTAGCCCTAGAACAGCCTGTGAGCTTAATTACCATGGCAGCCTTGAGCGTAGGGGTTGGGGGGCTGCTGAAGAAAGCTCTTCTGAGGAAGAGGGACAAATAGGCAGTGTTCCACCACACCCAGCCTCGCCCAAGCTCCCTCACTACTGGGCCACTTCTTATCTCAGCAGAGTCCGGGCCAATGGACCAAGTTAAAAGACAACTTAGGGGCTTTGGGCTGAGTGCTGCACACACCTAGAATCCCAACCGGCAGAGGCAGAGGCCAGCCTGGCTATATAAGACTGTTTCAAACACACACAGACACACACACCACAAACCAAGAAAACAAAACAAAACATAAACAAACAGAAAGAGCGATGCTCTGAGGATGAATAGCCCCAGACAAGGGCTGAAGTGGAGACAAAAGTTGGGCTCTGGGGCAGGGTCAGTCATGCGAAAAGAGATAGGGCCTTTCTTAAAAGGTGGATGGAGGTGGTGCAGGCCTTTAATCCCAGCACTCAGGAGGCAGAGGCAGGCGGATCTCTGTGAGTTCAAAGCCAGGCTGGTCTACAGAGCGAGTTCCAGGACAGAGAAACCCTCCTGTTTCAAAAAAAAACAAAAGACTAAAAACATGTTTATTATATATGTTTGTGTGTGCTGTGTTGTATGTCACAGCATGCACGTGGAGTTCAGACAACCGGGAGTCAGTTCCTGCCTTCCACCATGTGGATCTCTAACCCTAACCCTAACCCTAACCCTCCACCTCTGCCTTGGAGAATCTGACCGAAGCCTGGAACTGCCCTGGAGAAAAACCAGAAGACAAACCCCACTGTACCCTCAGCTTCCTGACTATTCTGCGGGAGGCAGAGGCAAGGTCTGCCACCAGCTTCTGAGGCTGCGGTGATAAGAGACCCTGTGCCAGGGAGAAGCAGGGAACACAGACTCCCTAGGGAGTCATCCCTTTGTCTGCTGCTCATCAGAGACATCAGGAAAGTCAGCTGAGTCTCGGGCCTGGAGGACAAAAGTGTGGGAGAGAAAGAGCCTCTATCGACCTGTGCTAAACCAGCCTCTTGGCCAGTGCGTGCCAGCCCCTCTCCCCTCGATGCAGGCCACATCCCTCTGGGCCTGTCCCTGGCATCAGCTTGAACCCAGTGGAGTTCAGCGGGCCGTGTCTCCACCTGGAACACCTTGGACTCAGACTTGACCACCTGTTTTGGGGCTGATTTCTCACCCCATGATGTGCCCTTGGGTCTAGCTCCCACTCCCAGGGCCCTCCCGTCTCCTAGAATAATTGGCTTCTTCTTGTTGGAAATCTGTGTCACCTGTCTCTCCTCCTATGTTGTATTTTTCTATCCTTATCGACTGACTTTTGTTTCGTTTTGAGACAGTGCCCATGTAGCCCCACCTGGCCTTGAACTTCCTATTAGCAGAGGGTAGTCTTGAACCTCCTACTTCCAGTTACCAACTCCTGGGGTTACAGAGATACACCATCATGTCTAGCTTCACTGACTGATTTTGACTTTAAAAACAAAAACAACTGGGTGTGGTGGCACACGCCTTTAATCCTAGCACTCGGGAGACAGAGACAGGCGGATGTCTGTGTCCAAGACCACCCTGGTCTACAGAACAAGTTCTAAGCCAGCCAGGGTGTATAGTGAGATCCTATCTGAAAAACCATAACCACAACTGACCGGAACCAGCAGGAATAAGGGTCTGAACACGGAAGTGTCCAGGGAGAGGACCAGGAATGAGAACTAAAGAAGACAAAAGCAACAGCTGGGACAACGGGTCGTGTGTAAGCTAATGACTTACGATGCCAATCAAGTTCGTTAAGAAGTACAGCATCTTTTGTTTTGTTTTGAGACAGGGTTTCTCTGTGGAGCCTTGGCTGTCCTGGAACTCACTCTGTAGACCAGGCTGGCCTCAAACTCACCTGCCTCTGCCTCCAAGTGCTGGGATTAAAGAATGCGCCACCACTGCTTGGTGAAATACAGCGTCTTATATATTAATCGCTGGAGGATATGGGCCAAGGTCAGCAGAGAGCCTAGTCAGTGTTGGCAAAGAGAAGATGTGGCACCTCAGACATAGTTGCCTAGAGACTGATAACAACAGCCCAGGGGGAAGAGTTGGGTCCTCAGAAGCCACAATCTTGACTCCTTTGGGCTAGCCCTGGACCGGCCTTGCCAAGTCCACTCCCAGACAAGGACACAAAGGACACTGAAGTTCCCTCTGTCCTTTCATCGGGGCCTCTGAGAAAGTCTTGGATCGGTCTGGCTCCCCACAAACAACAGCAAGAACAAAAGCAGAGCAAACACAGTTTTATTAAGAAAAATTGAGGACACTTAGTGGTGGCAGGGGTCCCACGGGAGGAATACCCGCCAATTGAGTGGTTGTTGTTTGAAACAAGGTCTCACTATGTAGACCAGGCTGTCCCAGAACTCACAGAGATCTGCCTATCTCTGCCTTAGTCTCTCAAGGGCTGGGATTAAAAGTATGAGCCACTATGCCCAGCTTGATTAACTTTTAAAAAAATATTTTTAGACTATTTGGTGTGTATGTGTCTGTCCATCCAGAAGATGGCATGGATCCTCTGGAGCTAGAATTAAAAGTGGTTCTGAGCTACCTGATGGAGATGCTGGGAACCAAACTAAGGATGCCTAGAAGAGCAGCATACGCTTTTACCTGCTGAGCTGTCTCTCAGCCTGACATTTAGTTTGTGTGCGCGTGCGTGCGTGTGTGTGTCATCAGAGGCCAGAAGAGAGCACTAAATCCCTGGAACTGGAGTTTCAGACAGTTGGTAGCTACCATGTGGGTGCTGTAACCATTGAGACATTGCTTCAGCCTCTCATTTAAATTTTTAATTAGTTAATCACGTATGTGGGAGCATGTGCCACATGGTGCGTGTGGTGGTCAGAGGACAATCTGCAGGAATCCGCTCTTCCCTTCTATTGTGTAGGTCCCGGGGATTGAACTCACTCAGGTCCTCAGCCTTGGAAGCAAGCACCTTTGCCCACTGAGCCATCTTGCCAGCCAGGTTTTTAAGAATATTTTTAGCACATTTCTTCCTTCTTTCCTTCCTTCCTTTTGTTTTCTTTATCTGCAAGATAGATCTGCAAGAGAGAACACTTCTGGCCAGAGAGCACGGGGAGGTCAGAGGGGAGCCTGTGAAAGTTGTTTCTCTCCGTCCTTCATGTAGTCCCGGGTACTGAACTTGGGTCATCGCAAGTGCCTTATCCAATGAGCCATCTGGTCAACCTGCTCTGGGATTTTTGAGACAGGGTCTCATGTAGTCTATAGGCTGGCCTTGAATTGACCGCGTAGCCAAGGATGACCCTTGCTCTTGATCCTCCTGATTCCACTCCCAAATTCTAGGATCACAGACACGCATGACCACTGCTGGCTAGCTTTACTTTGTGCTTTTGAGACAAGGTCTCATGTAGCCCAGGCTAGCCTTGTGTTTTGAAGGAGCAGGTTCAGGACTCTTATGTTCAGTGAACCTACCAGAAACAATGTCCCAAAGGTCCTGGCCACGCTGAGCGGGCAGAGGCACGCTGGGGCGGACTCTCCTTGCCTTCACTGCCCATCGGCCCGCCACTACCAGCCTCAGCAGCCTGTGGAGAGGGCTCCTCTGTTACACCGCTATGCTGCCTTTCTCTTGGGGCCCACTTCCAGCTTGAAGCTCCTGGCTGTCAGGATGCCCAGGCCTGCGGGAAGGCGTGCCTGACTTCTGTGGATGGAAGGAAAAACTATTAGTACGGTTTATTACCCCTAAAGGTAAACGCCATGCCCCCAAAGCCCACCAAATGGCTTCTGTTCCCTTCAGTCTTCCAGCTCAGACACCCACATCTCGGAGGCTCTTGGTCTACACGCTGTACTTTCTGAGACCGTGGGCCGCAGCCTGCTCACCTGTTTTCCTTTGGGTCCTCAGAAGCCACCCCAGGCTTTCTGGAGGATGCTTCCCTTCTACAGACACTAGAGACCTCAGCCTAGCCTTACCGCCACCATTTTGAGGCAACTACAACCTCAACTATGGTGTCTTACGTGCAGGTGAACTACCACGTGCCATTAGCGAGTGGGACCCACAGGAAGACCTACCAAACAGGGGTGCCTTTCAGGTTTTGGTCTTTGTTATTGGTTTGCTCTGTGATATGATCTCACACTTGGTCCAGGCTGATGTGAACTCACCGTGCAGGCCAGGCAGCTCTGGCATTCTCTATGATCCTCCTGCCTCAGCCTGTGGTCCCAGTCTCGAGCCACCACTGCACACTGAGAATTGTTCTGTCAGTGTCCCCATCCCTACAAAAGGAAATAGTTTGGAGAAGCTAACCAGCTCTCTGCTCTTTCTGTCACTCAGGGTCTGTGTCATTCTGCCTCTGCACGGGCCCGTACTGCCCGTGAGCTAAGAGCTGTAGGTGCTTCCAGAATGACCTAGGAGAAGCCACACTCAGATCTTCTGCTGAGCAACACTCGTCAGACCTGACTTCAGGCTTGATGGGGCTGTTACAGACAGGTAGACGCCCAGCCCGTGCTGGGAGAGGATCTGGGAACCTAAGGTTTGTAACAAGCTCTCCAGTGACAGGGCAGGTGGAGGAGCTGGCTTTTTGTTCCCTGAAGGTTGCCTATCTACTCTGGCCTAAATTATGGACTGTTCACACTGGGGATCGGTAGCGGAGATCTCAGTAATACGAGGAATCACTCTGTGCTCCAAGAGCACCATAAAACAGACACCGGGGTGCTCCCGGACAGTGAGGTGGTAAACCTTCAAAATAATCTTATAATTCTCGTAGACTTTGGTCTCATAGTCAGACAGCAGATCTCGCTCTCCTCTTGTATAAACAAGAGGCTCTCCTGGGTGAGAAAGCTGCCCTCTGACCCTATAATCCCCCGTCTAGGAATCAGGACTGTTCTGGCGCACACACAGTGACCCCAGTTGGAGAAAGGGGATATTCAAAGCCACCTGTCTGACAAGGCTCCCAAAGCAGGCGGGCCTCTTGCTTTCTCCTGTTCACCTCTGTGCGGCTGGTGTCCATGTCCAGATGACACGGACTCTGCCCTCCATCCGTGGGGCCCTTCCATGCCCCCAGGCCTTACAATTTGCCTATGCAAAGCCTTGAGCAGGAAAGAGCACAGAGATGAGGGTGCCACTGGGAAATTCTACCAATTCAGGTTGGGGTGGGGTGGCATCTAGAATGTTCTATGCAGTCTGACCTGTAGACTTCGATCTCATAGTCAAACAGCAGGCCTTGCTCTCCTCTTGTATAAACAAGAGGCTCCCCTGGGTGGGAAAGCTGCCCTCTGACTTTTGGTCCAAATATGGAGGAACTTTGAGCCAGAGTGCATGGCAAGGAACAGGCCCCTCACCTGGTTTCAAGTGGGGTTGATCCTGTCTTTTTCACCCCCCCCCCCTTCCCGCACTACTACCTAGGCTCCCTATTGAGTTACCCCAGTGGCTTTTCCTGACTTTTAAAACTTTGTTTTCTGTTTGTTTACTGAGGCAGGGCCTTAAGTAGCCCAGGCTGGCCTTGGCTGTGATCTGCAGTCGAAGATGGCCTTGAACCCTAACCGTCCGGCAGAGATCACAGCACGCACTACCCACTCCCTTTTGATAGGGTGCTGGGGATCAAACGCAGGGCTCTGCGGGTGCCAGGCAAGTGCTCTACCGACTGAGCCGCGTCCTGGGCCCAGGGAACTTACTCAGTTTCTCAGCGCCTCAATATTATGGACTGCATGGTGCTTCCCCTCCCCCTCCAACGTGTACATTGACCCTCTAGCCCCAGGAGATGTAGCCGGACGCTGAGCCTTTAGGGAGGCAACTAAGATTAAGCAGGGTCATAAGGGTAAGGCCTCCTCCTATAGTCCTGGGTCTTTAGAAGGCGTGACACCTGAGTTCAGCCCCACTCTGTGCCCACAAGTAGGCCATGCGAGGACACAGAGAGAGGTATCGGAATCCAAGCCAGGAACAGAGGCCACACCAGAAACCAGCCCTGACCTCGGCCTTCTATCCTCCTGAGCTTGGAGGAAATAAAAACTCTGTTGTTTAAGCCACTGGACGTACACCAGTGAGAGCTGACTAATAGATCTGGTGTCTTCATTTGAAAGGCAAGGTGAAACCAGCGCCTGCATCCTGGAGCTATTTTGAGGGTGCAGTGAGGAAATGACACACATAAGGCTTGCCTGTTTCCCATAGCATCAGACCACCAGGCACAGCGTCCCAAGCGCTGGGATTCAAGGTACGCACCACCATGCCCAGCTTGATAAATAGATGTTGGTAAATATCCCCATTAAAGAATAAATCGGTCACATAAAATATGAGAGCCCCTGGATCTTTCCCTAAGCTTTAGTTTCTCTGATGGGTGGTCACTATCCACCAGCAAGTGATCCATCCATTGATGTAACTCGTGAGGGTCTGGAAAGGTGATGCTGATCAGAGAGCCGAACCTGGTCCATCTTAGGCCTTCCTTCTAGTTTGGCAGAGAGCTGGAGACCACGGCCATGGGAGGGAGAGCCTGGGGGCGGGGGGCTGGAAGTGTCCTGGATAAAGTCCATTGGGGTGGGAGACCACAGGTAGAGGCGGGCACCTTCCCAATACTTAGGAAATGCAAATAACAGGAACAATAGGGCCCCTGTTCCCCAGGGCATTTGTGGCAGGTCCTGGGCTCTGGAGAGGCAAAGGGGCTCAGCTCATCTACCTTGCCATGGTAAGATTCTGTCCCAGAGGAGCCTCAGGCACCTACATCTGCTCAGACTCTTGGAGATCCAGGACTCTGGGCAGGGAGGGTCCCAGCTGTAGTGGCAACTCCTCTATTCCCTCCCCTCCCCTCTCTAGGACAGGTTCAGTGGCAGCAAGGCCTGGTGAGTACTCCCTGCCTCTGTCTCCTGCCATTCCTCCTGTCCTTCACTGGAACAGCCATCTACACATCCGTGTGCTTCAGCTCTGTCAGCACTGCGCTGGGCTTCCCTAGGGTACCAACTCGTCCGGCTGTGCACCCAGGGGCCACTAGTTCTGCCATCTTCCCCACCCCCACCCCGGCTTCTGTTTCTGTTGCTCTGATCTCTTCTGTGGGGCCATTCACAGCTTTAGGTGTGTCTAGAGTGCAATGTCAACCCTGACACAACTCAGGGTCCCCTTGGGCAGAGTCGAGTAGAGTCTGCTTACAGGTCGGGGCCACCACTCCCACCCGCCAGAAACGTAGGTAAGTAACACAGCAGGTCACAGGGGCGCAGCAGACCAGGGTCCCCCACGGTTGCATCTCCTGAAGTAACTCTAGATGGCCTGTCCCACCGACCCAGCAAGGGTTAGCCCTCAAGACCAATTATCTTACCTGTCTTGATCAGAATCTGGGGTGTAGGGGTCAGGAGCCATCAATAGGTGGAACAAGCGTCTGCAGGGATCCCCATGTCTCAAGACACCTGTCTCATTCCTCGGCTACAAGAAATGTCCGTTTTCATGGGTTCCTTCAGTTGTAGAGCGGAAGCCCATAGTTAAGGGCAGATGGTTTATTATTTACCAGAGAGGGGGCAAAGCGTGCACTAGACGTGGGTGGGCTGGGATGAGGCAAAACCAGTCTATCCAGACACCCCCGTTTGGAGAGAAAACGAACCCAGTCCATCTTTCCTGCCTGGCCCAGAGACTTGGAGACACAGGGTAAGTACAATTGCTGAGGATGCGGAGGGGAGGGGGGAGGGGGGAGAGAGGAATCAGCCGCCAGGGCCTGACAGTTCTGTTTTCCACCTTCCCTGTGTTACCAGCATCCCTTCTTGAAGGCCAAGGAGGAGACAGAAGAGGAGGATAAATATGAGCTGCCCCCCTGTGAGGTTCTGCCCCTCAGCCTGGCTCCTGCACAATCTCTTGGCTCTAAAACAGACTCCTTGTATCTGGGTGAGGGCTGAGGGCAGCGAGGCTGGGGGATGGTGGGTCAGGGCAGGATGGTGGGTCTCTTCCAACAAAGGAAGAGAGCAGGCCTCCCCTCGCCTCCTTCTGTCTGAGCTGGGACAGGAAGGGAGGCCTCAGCTGGCTGCCACCTAGGCCTATCGGCTGGGCAGAAAAGTCAAAAGGGATGAAGGAAAGGAGGGCGGGAGAAAACCGGAAAGAAGGAGAATGGGGAGGAGACAGGAGGGAGGGGCGTGGTAACTAGGGCAACCCCGACACAGCAGGAAGCCCGACCCAGTCTCTAGGGCTTTGCGTCCTCCCCCCTGTCCCCCCCCGCCCCCCCCTCTGAAATCCCAGCACATCCTCCCCGCCAGGGTGGGAGTGCCCCGGGAAGCCACCGCCTCTAGCATCCCACCCTCTGGGCTCAGCCAGGTGGGGGCAGGGAAGCGGACTGCCTCCAGTTGCCATGGAGACGGGGCTGTCAGAAAGCCAATAAGTAGAGGGGACAGGAGGATGGAGGGAGAGAAGGGGACTAGGTGGGGAGCGGGTGGAAAATGGGAACCTAGCAGGGAGGAACGTCCTCCCTCTCTCCAGTCCACAAAGCACGGAGTCTGTTTTCAGATCTTTCTGGGCACCTGGATCCACCACCGAAGCCATCGCCACCTCGCCCTCAGCCCACCATGGCCAGAGGACTCCCCACAAACCCTTCCTGCCCTACTCGCCCTACCCCCGGCTACAATTGCCCGGTGAGAAGATCTTACAAACATCTTATTTGCAAGACCTCCCCACCCCCACCACACATTTATATTCTAGAAGGCCTGAACCTTCAAGTGCCAGGTGCGTCAGAGGCCAGAGTCGCTCCTCCCACTTGCCTGGAGGGTCCTCCCGTTCCTTCCGCACCCACCCACTGCTTGACAGGGCACTCCCTCCTCTCTTCCATTCGTGCTAGGGTCGCGGGCAAGGGCAGCCCGCACCTGGGCTCTGGGCCACAGGACCCTTCTCTCTGGCCAGAGGGGTCAGCTGTGACCCCCACTCCCTTTCCCACAGCGATCTGGTCATCCACTCTGAAAACCACCACTTTGCTTTTGTGTTTTACAGAATAAAAATAAATAAATATAAACGGAAAAATTCAAAGTAAAGAAAGGGCCCCAACTAGAGGCTGAGAGGAGTGTTCTTCTGAACTTCTCTTGTTGTGGTAGTTTATATTGTTTGTTCGGCTGGGTTTTCTGGGGAGTGGGGAGAGGCAGTTGAGAGAGGGTCTCACAAAGCCCAGAGTGGCCTGGAACTCCTCCTGCTCCTCCTGCACTTCAGGCATGCGCACTGGCGAGGCAGTCAGCGTTGGCTTCCTCGCTGGTCCAGTGCCTGTATTCCCTGCTCTCTCATTAACCCCATTGTGCCCACAGTTGACAGCAATAAACCTGCATGTGACCCCCAAACAGGGACCTGTGTTTGGAAAACGAGGTAAAGCGGAGCGCCCTCTCTCTCCACGGTTCCACACTGGGCGGGGAGTCCTCTCCCACACAGGCTAGAGTTTGGGGTTTGCTGCGCACCGCTGGCTGCACCTCCTTTTTCCTTGCCAAGCCCCCGAGGCATCAGGCACAAGTGTCATTGTCACCAGTGAAACTGTGAGGAGACAAGGCCCACAGCCATGAACTGCTGTGCCCTAGACAGCTCCAAAGCAGAGGCCCACCTTCAGCTGGTGTGACCTCTGGGTCAGGCGAGGGGCACCTTAGGTCAAACCTAAGACCTTCCTGTTAGACCGCTGGGTATCCTCCCGCATCAGTGGGGGCACCCTTGGAGCACCACCCTGATTTTGCCCGTGCCACGGTTGTCTCCACTGTCCAGAGACTGACCCCTACGGTCAGTGCTCACTTGAGCCGTAGTCCATCTCAGTCTCAGTTGCTGGTAAACCTTCATGACTTCAAGGGTAGCTATGCTTTTTTGTTTGTTAATTTGCTTGTTTGTTTTGTTTTTTTTTCCTATCATAAAATTATCTGGAGCCAAGCTTAGCAAATTCAGTGGGATATCGAGTCTGGCGATGTTTCAGGGTGTTGTAGAGAAAAGAGGATGAGGGGATGGAGTGTGCTCTCCTGGGTCTCTGAAGCTGGCTCTGAGGAGCACTGTGTCCCTTCCCGTCCCCAAACTGACGCTCACGAGTGACTGCTGACTCTCCATTTTCCTTACAGGGCGAGGTGCACCTGCTAGAGTGGTGAGCTGCCTCCTTCTCCATCCTGTGGCCCAGGGGGTTTTCTAGAAGGCTTATAGGAATGGAGTGGGCACCCGGGTGTCCTGGGGGAAAGGTCTGGCACAGAGTCCTTCCCTCTGCCACAGGCAGAAGCCAGTGGTCCTGAGGGTGCCACTGGAGCTTCTCCTCCACTCTCCGTGTAGTCACTCAGGAGGTGCCCCTCTCCTATAGATGTGGAGGGAGGGAGAGCCTACAGCCTCCTCCCTCTCCACAAGCAGCTTCTTCCATATCCTCCTTCCTCACTAACTGAGGCAGGGCACTCTTGTTCCTAAAAGGGACTGCTAGTCAACCCGTGATTCCACACCTTAGGTAACAGAGAAACCTGATGAGGACATCTACCTCGAGTGCGAACCGGACCCACGTGAGCACCGGCCCCATCCCGTCCCCAAGCCCTCAGCTACCCATGAAGACACTCTCTCCTGGCCCCACTTCTGCCCCCTCCAAAACATTCCCCTCCAGACCCCACCTGGATGTCTTCATGTCTGCCTTTGGTCCAGACGGATCCACACTGTTCCTACAGTGTGACACCCACTAAGAGCTTAGAGCAAGGGCTAGGTGGAGCTTCTCAGCTGCTGAAACCAGGCCACCAAGCTGCTGTGTCCCTATGGTTGGAATGGTAATAGAGTCCTAGGCTGTTCTCTGCCACTTCCTGATCAGCCTGGACTTACCTGCCTGGTCCCCAGCCAAACCCTCTCTGTTCTAATCCCAGCCTTGACTAGGACTCTGAGCTCCAAAGCCCTGATGCCCCCAGTCCCTCTGCCAAGAACATCCGGGTTGCCCAGGTAAGTGGCAGCAGCAGGAGGGAACCACCTGGGACACTGGGTTCATTCATAAAGAAAACCCCAGGGACCAGATATGGTGGCAAATGCCTTTCTTTAATCCCAGCATTTGGGTGGCAGAGGCAGGCAGATCTCTGTGGTTCAAGGCCAGTCTGATTTACACAGTGAGTTCTGGATCCGCTAAAGCAAGTGCCTGCCTCAAAAAGAGTAAGATAGATAGACAGATAGATAGATAGATCTGAGCTCTGAGCTCTGCTTCCCAATTTGTTCCCCGCAGGCCCATGGTTGGTCACCAGGAGGCTCGGAATGTAAGAGGCTAGTGGTCAAGGAGGAAGCGAGCAGGGATGGGGTGGGGGTGGGAGCAGGATGGGAACTTTATGGCAGGTTTTGGGCAGCAGGCCAGCTCTCATGTGACCAGACCTCCTGTGTCCCTGGGAGCTGCGGGTGTCACGCTGAAAGGTGAGTGTGTGTGTACACCTTCAGCCTGAATGGGATCTGCTAGGATTGCCCTCCCCAAGCCCTTCCCTTGCAGGCAACAGAGCACCTCCCAGATTCCCAGGCCCTACTTCACTTTAGCAAAGGGGTCCTTGCAGCCTTGACTTCCGCAGCCATCAGACCTGAAAGGACCCTCTTGGGCACTTCCCAGGGTCTGCACTGAATCGGGAAGCTGCCAGCGTGTGTCCCAAGATCAGTTCTCTCTTGGAAGTCATGCAAGGCCTGTCTGGTGGGTACTCCAGGGCACTGGACCTGGGAACAGAGGGAGCACTGGGTGCCCTGTGTTGGGCTGTAGACATACTTGAACTCTCTGCTGCTGCATCCACGGCAAAGTCTTCTTACCCACCCCCTTCCTGGCTCCAGCTCTCTCTGCTTCTTTCAGCAGGAAGGAGGCTGTCTGTTCCCTCTGTAGCCCCTGCCCCGAGCGTCTCTGCTGCTGAAGTGAGTGGAAGCTGGGGGTGGATTGAGATGAGGCCTGTGGGAGCAGAGTCCTTGCCTGGGAGCCCTCCCCGCCTGGGGCCTGTACCACCACAAGGAAACAAGGAACTTGCATGCACTAAACACACACACACACACACACACACACACACACACACACAGCTCCTCCACGCTGCACCCCAGGCACAGACGCTGATCTGTTTTGCTTGTAGGGCTCAGTCTGGGGCTGGTAGATGTAAACACAAATAATTGTAACCCAGGGTTCTCTGCTCTCTGTGACCAAGCCAGCGCTTGCACACATCTCTGAGTAACTGTGTATGTGTACAGGACAGCAGCCTGCTGGGTCAGCCTTGGTACTCAGGGAACTGTGACCGCCAAGCTGTTGAGAGAGCCCTGCTTCACTTCCAAAAGGTGGGCATCTGTCAACTCCTGGCCTTCTCTGAAATCAGTTCAACGCCTGTGGCTGGTTAAGCCGACGGGAGGGCCAGGACACACTGCACATGGCTGGTCAGCTGGGCTCAGGCAATTAGAAGATGAAGCTCACGGCTGGCGTCTCCTCCACAGGATGGAGCCTACACGGTGCGCCTCAGCTCCGGGCCGCACAGTTCCCAGCCCCTCACTCTGGCAGTGCTCCTCCGAGGCCGGGTCTTCAACGTTCCCATCCGGCAACTGGACGGGCACCACTACGCCCTGGGCCGGGAGGGCAGGAATCATGAGGAGGTGGGTGCTGGAGGCGCCATGGGCCAAATCAGAAAGGTGGGCCACCGGGCAGACCCTGGGCCTGGCCAAGAGCATGTGTGTGTCTGGGAGGACACACTGTTTGCTTCCCGCCCCAATCCTGGCTTGAGTAGAAATGACAGAGGGTAGGGGTAGTTCTGTCTGTGAGTGCTTGCCTTGCCAGAACCGAAGTAAAACAAGTCAGGTGTGGTGGCATCCGTTTATAATCTCGGTGCTGGGGAGGCAGAGAAAGAGGTATCCCTTGGGCTCATTGGCCATCCAGCCTCCATGGTGAGCTCTCAGTCAGCGAGAGACCTTGTCTAAAAAACAAGGTAAGGGCTGGAGAGATGGCTCATTGGTTAAGTGCACTTACTGGTTTGGACCCAGTTTTGCTCCCAGCCCTGGTGGCTGCTTACACTTGTCTGTAACCCCAGTTCTGGGGGATTCACCACCCTCTTCTGGTCTCTGCGGGTACTGCATGCATATATCCATGTAGGTAAACCGCTCATACGCATAAACAATAAATTAAAAAAAAAAAAAAACTTAACAAAGGTAGCTGGGCTTGGTGGCACACATCTTTAATCCTAGCACTTGGAAGGCAGAAGCAAATGGGTCTCTTTAGCTCCAGGTCAGCCAGAACCACACAGTGAGTCCCCGTTTAAAAACAAAATAAAACAAAAACAAAACAAAGAAAAAACCAAACAAACAAGGTAGATAGGTAGACATTGACTCCCTCCAGTCCTGCTTACACAAACACCTGCATGTACACACACATGCATGGGTGGGGTGTGTGGGTATGTGTGTGTGTGTGTGTGTGTGTGTGTGTGTGAAGCTAGAGGCCTGAACATCCCGCCAGACATATGGTACTGTGAAAACAGGCCCACCCTCCTCTGGGAAAAGTACTTCCTCCTGCCATGGTTCATAGGATCCGGGCTGGGAGGAGGGCAGAAATCTCCAAGGACTTAACTGGTAGGATTCCTTCAGACTGTAGACAGTCACCAGCCACTCAGCTTCCCTGGAGAGAGAGCAGGCCAGAGGCCTGGACCGAAAGCAGTTTTCACCGAGCTCTGGGAACCTGAGGCAGGCCCACAGCACAGCATGGCCCAGGAGCAGGTGCAGGCTGGAAACCAGACAGCAAAGCCGCATCGCAGTCCCATGGCACACCGGGGAGAAGAATACCTAGAAAACCCAGCCAGCTCCCCTGCCGGGCCCCATAGGGACTAACGGGTGCCCGCCTCCCTCACAGCTCTTCTCCTCGGTGGTGGCCATGGTTCAGCACTACACGAAGCGCCCCCTGCCCCTTGTGGACAGACACAGCGGCAGCCGGGGATTCACCTGCCTGCTCTTCCCCACCAAGCTCTGAAGACGCACTGACACACGAATCCACCCTTGGCGCCTGGCGTGCCCCTTCAGTCTCCCCTCCCATCCCGGGCTTCCTAATTTCCCCTGCCAGTCTCCCACCCCAAAGTCCCCGCAGGTTCGAAAGGACAGGCATGGAGACTGTCCGCCTGGGGAGGTCGGCTTCCTCAGAGAAGTAGCCTCTCCTTAGACAATGGAATAGGTGCGCTGACTTCTCCTGGGGGCTTAGCACCCTCCGGAAGGACTGGTTTCCCAGGGCACAGTATACTTTCAATAAACACTTACTGACTGAATCTTTTTTTTAAATACCTTTCCCCCCCCAATTAAGAGTACTACAGTATCCAGGCAGTGGTGGCACACGCCTCTAATCCCAGCACTCAGGAGGCAGAGGCAGGCGGATTGCTGTGAGTTCAAGGCCAGCCTGGTCTACAGAGTGAGTTCCAGGACAGCCAGGGTTACAACAGAGAAACCCTGTCTCGAAAAAACCCAAAAGAAAAAAAAAAAAAAAAGAGTATTACAATAGGTACATCTGTGTCCACAGGGGCCAGGGACATCGGATACCCCGGAGCTGGAGTTAGGGAGTCAGGTGTCTGAGCCACCAGACTAGGTGCTGGAGAGAGCAGTATGCTAACCACTGAGCTGTCCGTCCAGCCCGGGGGAGGGGTTCTGGAAGCCTGCGCAGAAGGCCTCACAGTTCCTAAGAGGAACACAGTGGTGTTGCTGTGCGGGCCTAGTCTAGGCGGAGGAGGGAAGGGACCAGTTCCTATGCTCTTTGCAAAGAGGAGGAAGCCAGTGCTGAAGTCTGCGTACGCTGGCTGGCCTTGGCCAAGGAAAGGCTTAGGGCAGGCTACTGCAGTGAAGACAGAATGCAGACCGGGGATGCGTGGCACGGCTCTCTGCGCGGTTCCGCAGAGAGGGAGCCGATGGCGAGCACTTGACGTGCAGGGTGTGCAGGAGGCGGAGGACCCCAGCGGACAGTCCCGGAGAACGGGGGCGCAGGGCGCCTGCGGCGGTCAGAGCCGGGCAGCCGGCAGGACGCGGGCCCAGCGGGGAGCAGGGGCTCCGGGTCCCGGGAGCTGGCCCTGGCGGGGGCGTCTCCAGGCCCTGGCGCGCAGCCCGGGACACCCCGTGCCGGAAGTGCCGCGTGACCGTGACTGCGCAGAAATCCTGAGCGGCCGGGAAACAAAGGGCGGCGCGGCGGCTGCCGGGCCCGGGCCCGGGGCTGGCACGGAGCGCACGGGCCGCTGTGCCACGCTGCACCCCGGCACCGCTGGGCCTGCCGCTTGGGGACCTCGGGGTCCGACGGGGCAGGGAGATCCCCTGGGAGCTGGGAGAGAGGGCGCCCGCGCCCGGGGATCTGCAGATCCGAGCCGGGGCTGGGGCAGCTACGGGAGCTGCGGGTTCGCGGCCGCCCTCGCCCTCCCTGAGCTGTGATAGGTGGGAAGGTGCTCTGTCGTCCACCTTCCGGGTAGGAGGCGTAAGCGAGGGCCTTCCACGTAAGAAGCGCCTCCTGGGCCGCTCTGCGGCTCTTCCAAACCAACTCAGAATTTGGGTCAGAGAGCTGCTACTGACAGAACCGCAGCACGGGAGCAGAGTCAAGCCAGGGAGGGGTCTGGCCCTGAACACATCCACCCCAGCGCTGCGGGAGTGCCCCCCACACTAGCCCTGGGGTTTTCAGGTGGCTGAGGATGGGCGTTCTCCGCTGCCTGCCCGCTCCAGCCCAGCATTGGCTCCTTCTAGGCTCTGAGGCATGGGAAAGGCTTCTCTCTTCAACCATTTCTTCAGCCACCTAGGGACTTCCTGGGGGTGCAGAACGCTGGCATTTTGGGATGGATTTAGGAGCGCCCTTTGCAGTTTTACTCTTCTGGAGGAGTTCCCCACTTCCAGGACACAAAAGCCTATTTAGGCCTTCATACGGAGTTTCGAACCTCCCTAAGCTGTAAACTGGGAGAACAAAGCTGACCCAGGGTTACCCTGTACTGGATTCATATAGTGATGCACCCCTGTAATCCCAGCCCTCAAAAGGCTGGGATTACAGAATTGGTAGTTCTTGGCCAGCCTGGATTTTATAAGTGAGTTCCAGTCCAATCAGAACTACACAGTAAAACTGTCTCAAAACAAAACCCCAAACAAAACCAAGCTAACTTCCATTCCTTGTTCCTGCAAGAGTGGGGAAAACAGTCCAGGTAGCAGGGACAGTGCATAATTCGAGCCCCAGGTGGCAGAAAAGGGCACAGCTCTCAGGACAGCAGGCCTAAGTTACAGCCAAGCCCTGGTGACCTTGGAACCCACAGGGTGGAAGTAGAGAACCGGCTATGCTAAACTGACCTCTGCCTTCCATGTGGGTACTGCAACAACAACACTCCCCCCTCAGTAAACCAAGAGAAAAGAAATGGCACAGGCCAGAGCTGGCCTAGCACCTCCTCAGCTGACAGATGTGTATCCAGATGTTTTCTGTTCGGGGGACCCAACCTTCTCTGGCCTTCCCCTCTCACTCCTCCTAGCCTTGACCCTGCTACTTAGCAGATGCTTATTCACCCCAGGGACCAACTTGCCATTCCTGGCCAGTTCTGGGGTAAGAATACAGTTGGCTACAAATGTTTGTTGAAAAACTCACTAAGTCTATCCCAAGTTCCTCTAAGCTGACAATCTGGACTTCTTTTAAAAAGAAAGTCAATGCCAAGATTGTGTAATAAAAACCTATTTGTTTATTCAGAGCAAACAATATTATTAGATTTGGGGTTTTTGTTTTGCTTGTTTGAGGCAGAGTTTTATGTGGCCCAGGTTGGCATCAGACTTTCTATGCAGCCAAGGATGACCTTGAACTCGTGCTTCTTTGACTCTTCCTCTTGAGTGCTGAGCTGACACACATGGGCCACCACGTCCACTCGGTCCCACACCGGGGACAGAGCATAGAGGGCTTCATAAGTATTAGGCAAACACTCCACCAACTGAGCCACGTCACTGGCCCAGTCGGAAGAGCTGATAAAGCCATGGATGGCCGGCAACCATCAGATTTTTCCAGGCCTTTCACATTTCTAAAAATGAAAGAATAGAAGATGGCAGGGACAGGTCTGGAGGAGCCTGGGAGGCCTGGCAGGGAGGGTGAGCACTGAGGGTAGGAGGGGTAGGTACAGGAGAGAGCAGTCCTCCAGCTTCCTAGTGACCGGGACCCATAGATGCAGGGAGAGCGTTGGTGGCTGCAGTGTTCCTGTGACTCTCCACTGCGTGGGTGCCCTGTTGAGCCACATTTTCTCTGGTGAAGAGGCCAGACTAGAAAACTCCAGGCAGGGTCATCAACAGAGAGAGCAAGTCCTGGAGAATACATGACAGATACACATTCGCCTGTCACCGAGGACCTGAAAGACAGGGGAAGCCCAGGGAGAGTGCAGGTGGAAGGCATGTGAAAGCCACAGCCGGGGCCAAACCACATTTGCTGGGCTGTCACGTGACCTGAGTTAGCCATCCCAGACCTGCAGCTGACTCACTGTGTGGACGCAGCCTGACTTGAGAGAAACACAAAGAATTCAAGATGGATTCTGGCTGAGCCACGCATCTTCTGTGTATCCCTAACCTTAATCACCTCTCTCCCTGCCTTCTCCCCTCCCCCAGCACTCCCACCCCCCCCCCCCCCCCCCACCCCAGTCTTAGCTTGTCTTAGGGATCAAACCCAGGGACTTGTACATGCTAAACAGGCATTCTAACGCTGAGAGTTGTCATCATTGAGATGAGTTCTTGTAGTTGTACGCTGCCATGACAGACAGCTCACCAAGGGAGACAAGGAGGTATATTTCATAATTGCAAACCTTGCCAGACCTCAGCAGAGGGAACCCCTGTCATGGCAAGCGCCATACTGACAGTGGAACCCCACGTGTCTGAGCTCAGGTGTTCTTATTCTTCCAGAACTCCTCAGGTGTTTTACTGATAGCATATGCAGATCACTAGCACTTGGACAACCCCCAGCGACATGGTAATTGTTACGGGAGTATACAGCCAACAATCATTTACTGCACGGATAGTGCATACAGCTTTACAGTATCTGGAGATGGGTCCAAATATTCCACCACAGTCACGTCCCTGTGCGGGGCGGGGGTGGGGTGGAGATGCACTCCTGTTGTTCAGTGCCCAAGCCAGAGGCTGATTCCAGATTCTTCAGCGGTCTTGCTCTGCTTCAGACAGGAACAGATCTAAAAGAGAACAGCGAGTAGCTGTTTTCAAGAGGCTCCCAGTGCTGGGGACACGCTGAGGTCACCCACCCCAGGCCTTGCATCAGCTGCAGGGCTTCCTGCCAGACTTGGAAATTAAGGCAGAAGTGTCCCAGGAGCCCCTTAGCCCAGCCTCTCTCTCTTGGTGAGAGGGTAGAAAAAGGAGCAGGCAAGCCAGGTGCTCTTCAGCCATTCCATTTCAAGTCGCTTCCCTGCCTACCTCTCAGGGACCAGACAGCAGCCGACCTGTGTGATCAGCCTGGCCAAGGCCTCCGTGAAGGAAGGTAAATCTCACTGGTTGAGAATAAGACCACCACAACTGAGGCAAAAGTGAAGCAAGCTTTAATTAAGTGAACACTGGTCAGGAAGGTGGACTCTGACCGGGTCCATTCTGAGGTTCCCACAGAGTTCCCACAGAATGGCGCGGAGTCATACGGCACGGGTGCTTAAAAAGGAAGAACCCGCAAGGCTGTGTACTTCCCACCAGGTCCAATCAGTGTCAAGCATCTGGCCTGATGTACTTCTGGTCTGGGTTATCTCCCACCTACAAGGACTAAGCTCCTCTGGTACCTTTAGAGTACATATGGCGCGGGAGGATTAACCAAGTGGGATCCAGTCCCCACCCCACATCCCAGGAGGTTATCTGCTCCTGGGCAAGGGGGATTCAGGATTCCTTCTGTACCTCACTTGAGCAGCCCTACCCAGCAGTCCAGGTAGTTATGTCCTTGATCTATAGATCTTACAGAAACCTTCCTAAAGCTGGCGATGCCTCTCAGGCTGAGAACTTCGGGACTCTTCCCTCATGACAACACATTTATTTTATCTTGTTGTTTGATAGAGATGGGGCCAGACCTGTGCACAAGGCCCTGGGTTCAGTCCACAGCACCATAGAACAACCAAACAAACCCAAGCTCAACCATGGTAACGAGACCTCCACCAACAGTGGCCAGTGCTACCAACACAGGCAGGGAGTCAAGCAGGAAGGCTTCTGATGTGTCCTCGTTTTATTATTGCTGCAACTCAGAGCTGGATGCACTGGGTCACAGGAACAGGGTTCCAGTTTGAGCCTACAACCAAAGCAGTGGCCATGCTGACTGCCTTCTAACACTGGGGTGGGATAAGGTCTTCCTACTCTATCCAGTTCTATCTAGATTCTACCCTTTCCCCTCAGCCACGTCTGATCTTCTCCGAGTGGCCGTACACCCACTTTCTTGACCTCTCACCCAGCATCTCTGGCTGCCCAGACTTGTGGGTAGTTAAGTATGCATGCTCTGTTCTGGAGAGGACAACCTGTACCAACCGCTCCCAGCCTTCTTGGGCTTGTGGGCTAGAGGCTCATTGAAAGGGCATCGAAAAAAAGCCCAACGGTCTCCGCTTCAACCTAGAACCAGTCCCTAGAACAACCGGAATCTTATTATTTGTTATTAGATGTTGTGATCGTTGATATTCCATTGAAAAGGCACGTGCCTAATGATCCCAGCATTCTGGGAGTGGGGACAGGGTCATAAGAAGTTAGTTCAGTGTTAACCTCTGCTACATAGTGTGTTCAAGGATGACCTCAGCTACATGAGATCCTGTCTCAAAAAACATAATAAAATAAAATAGGAAAAGGGCTGTAGAGGTGGCTTAGCAGGTGAGCTCTGGCTGCCCTTGCTGAGGACTCAAGTTTGGTGTCTGGCATTCACACCAGGCAGCTCACACAACAGCCTCTAACTCCAGCTGTAGGGATTTGGACATCCCCTTCTGACCTCTGAGGGCACCTGCACGCACTTGGACATACTGCCCCAACAGACACATAATCTTAAAGTGTGTGTGTATATATATATATATATCAGAAAAACAAGCCTCCGAGGTCAGCAGTGTCACCAGCCGTTGTATATCTTTCCAGAAGCCCAAAGCTCACGTACGCGTTTGACTGATGCCTAACTTTTATGCTTCAGTCAAGTAAGGACAAACTCCTGTGCTCTGAGCAGTCTTGGAGAACGAATAGAAAGCGAACAGGCTTAAAGTGAGCCACGGGCCTGCGTCTCGGCTGTGTCTCCGCTTCTCAGCCCTTCTCACTCTACTAGGGGCCCAAGGCACAGACGAACATGGCGGTTGGCATCGGCCTGGTTTCTTAGAGAAGATAAGATGTTGAGGACACACGCAGTCACATGCTTGGTGCCCCAGTCTTCTCACACCACGGCCCCTCCTCCCCAAGGCCTTCTGTTCAGCAGTGTTCCTCTAGCGCGTGCATAAAATGTCCTGCCTTCTCTGTGGACATCGCGAGGACAGAGTCCAGGGCTCCTCTGTGCCTCTGTGAGCTGGACTCTGAGCTGAGGCCCTAAGTGGTCATCCTATTGGCTAGATGAAAAGAGACAGGAAGGTTTGTGGTTCTGCCAGGGCGCTCCAGGCCCTGAAGC
This sequence comes from Cricetomys ansorgei, assembly GCA_026225945.1. Lineage (NCBI taxonomy): Eukaryota > Metazoa > Chordata > Mammalia > Rodentia > Nesomyidae > Cricetomys > Cricetomys ansorgei. Next base: position 27,023 of record JAMJFZ010001283.1, read on the forward strand.
TTTGCTTGCACCCTGACTCCCTGAATACTGAAACGTCTGATCCACATGCCGTGAGATTATTTTTTCACCACACAGTTGTTTCAGTTAATGTCCCTGCTCAGAAGGCCAAGGCCTAGGGCTGGCTTCCCAGGGAGGGTCACACTGTGGTAAAGCACTGTTTCTTGTCCACAGACAAGAGAACTACATATTCTAATGTGGTGGCCAAAGATTGACCTCCAAGCCGTGCAACAATACAGATCTGTAGTTGAGGGCATGGCTCCCCCAGGGCCACCCTTTCACAACCTGTCATCTCAAGAGGGATTCTAGGTTGACCCCTTCCTTGTCTGCTCCCATGTTGTCTTGGGTATGAGAGATAATTTCAGCGAAGGAGGTCTCTCTAAAAGTCACAGTGCCCAGAGGGGAGGTTATGAGGGCACAGAAAGATAGGGCAGTGTCTCCAGGGGGTAGGAGCTGTGCCTGCCTGGTCAGTGAGGCAGTGGGAACACGGGGGTTGCTTACATCATACTGGTCAGCGAGGCATCGGGAACAGGGAGAGCTTGCTTATCTCAGCCTGGTTGATGAGGCGGTGGGAACAGGGGGATTGCTTACTTCAGAGAGCAGCAAGCAGCTGCTGTGGCTCGTTTGTAAACTCAGACTCAGTTCTTTGGGGAGTGCTGAGGCCATCTTTGGAGCAGATGAGGGAGGAGAGGAAGTCAGAGGGACTGGTATCACAGAGGGAATTCTGAGCACGGAGGAGCTGCTGAACCAAAGGCGTTGCTGGTTACCGGCCACGTGGAAGCTCCACTTGGCATTTCCCTGCTGCCACCAGAAACTCTGTGACCTTACAAAGGAGCTCAAATGCTCTAGAAACTGTTTCTCTTGGTGCTTCCTCCTCCTATCTGCGTGTTCTCACCGGGATGAGCCACCGCTGCACTGGGCACACAGGCTCCCTAGAGACTAACGCTCTGTTGCGTTAACTAACGAGGCCCCACGTGCCCACCTGGAACCGCACCAGTGTCTCTTGCCTGACTCTGTTCAACATCTTGACACACTGCCGTTCTGCCTCCTGATTTCCTGGGAGATCATGGGAAACCTGTCTGGGGGAGAGGGATGATGGCTGTACAGAACTGGGTGAGATTGCTTTGTCGACCACTGTCCGCTACAAATGGCGGCCATGGTGACCCTTTCCTCTATGGCAACCACTAAGATCATACCGTACTGCCTACTCCCAGCCTATCGTAACACTAGGAACAGCACCAGGAAGGTTCACATGTGTTGGACAGATCCCCCAACCTTAGTGTCTGCCTCTCTCTGTCTCTGCCTCTCTCTCCTCTTTCTCTTTCCTAACGAATCTCTTGTCACAAGCTGGCCTCAAACTCGCTATGTAGCTGAGGGTGGTCTTGAACTTCTGATCCTCCTGACTCCACTTCCCAAGTGATGGGAGTACAGGGGTTGGCCATCACGGCCAGCTTTATGTGGTACCGAGGACCGAAGCCAGGATTTTGTGCATGCTAAGTTAGCATGAGTGACCTGGCCTCTGGCTACCTCCATGGCTGTATCTCCTTCCACTCCTGCCATCGCCCATCTTGGCTCCTGCTACCCCAACCTTCTTGCTGCTTTTTAACCACCTCTGTCTTCTTGGCCTGGAATGTTCTGCCCTTACCATTGGCAGAACTGGCTTTTTAACTTCCTTCTGGTCTCTGCTTAGACACTCGCCTCTCAGTGAGGCCTCCATAGACCACCGTTAAAGCAATTTTTATTAAATCATCAGCGATATATCAATAATGAGCCACGACAACTCTCAGGGATCCAATACCCGGGCAGCTTAGGCAGAGAGCTCACTCCCTGGCTTCCGCACACAGCTCTCTCCTCCTGGCTCTTCCTCCTCTGTCCCAGCCCCTAGGTGCTTTATACATTCAAAACTCCCCTGTCTCCACCCAGACCTTCAATATACAAATGAATGGAACCTAACCTTCATCCGCATTAAGGTAAACAAATGGCCTGTTCATATGGAGATCTGGGGGGCTACTCCATTGTTTAACAGGTAGGAAGCAAATCCTTTACACGCTGCAAGGCATCAGGAAGCACCTTTCCTCCTCAACAATACAGGACTATGATCCCATATCTATAAAATATCCCACAACAGACCACCCTTTCTGTATCACATTTTAACAGTAGTGATTCTATTACAATAAAAACAATATCTCCAGAATCAAATGAAGCAAAGATATAAAGTCACATTCTGTCAAGTATCAAGTCCAAAGTGTAGCAGAATGCTCGAGCAGCTCAAATGTCTTTAAGACCCATCTCAGCTGTAGCGGAAATCAACGTGCCGATCTTCATAACCAGCCGGTGTCAGCACCTGCATCGCTACAGCTGAGTACTGCGAAGGCTGCCTCCATCCCACTGGTATCTGGACTGCATGTTTTGCTCTGGAAACATGCAAACTTTTAACAGAATATGTAACACGTTCTAGCACTAGCGTATGTATGAAGTGTGCAGACACATTTCCCCTTTTTCTATTATAATTAGAAGACTATGCGTGTCTTAGGCGAGAATCAATGAACAGTGAATCTTACCCCTCTTTGGATTGCTGATAGCAAGATCAGCACCCTGTCTTAGGTTGATTTCATGGCACAGTTCTCTTACCCATCATTGACGAGCAGCCTCGGTATGAACCCAGGGAAATCAGTTCTTTATGTTGCAGTTTTAATCCACGGATATTGCCTCTGATCTTTCACAAGGGTGTGAGGAGACTTTTAAGCAGTACAGGAGCAAAGTAGATAGGAAGGACAAAACCTCCACCAAAAACTAAAAGAAGTCTCTGCCTGAAGGGGAGCCTTGTAGTTTTCCCCCAATGTGCACATTCTACTTTTACTTTTTCTAATTCTTAATTTTCGTTAAAACGCGAAAAGCGTGACATTTTGGGTCCCATAGAAGAATGAACTATTGCGTTCATTTGTCTTTCTGCGGAGTGTTTGCGGTACTATTGTGGGTGA
>JAMJFZ010001283.1:35000-83383 GCA_026225945.1 Cricetomys ansorgei
TATACACGAGCATACATGTATCGCCTTCCACACATATGACCCTCCCCCTTTCACCCCCACTAGTCCTCCTGTTCCCCTAGACAGGTCTTTTGTCTGTTTGTTTTGTTGTTTTTTTAGAGACAGGGTTTCTCTGTTGTAACTCTGGCTGTCCCGGAACTCACTCTGTGGACCAGGCTGGCCTCGAACTCACAGAGATCCGCCTGCCTCTGCCTCCCGAGTGCTGGGATTAAAGGCGTGCGCCACCACGCAGCTCCTAGACAATTTTTTAGAAGATTACTTTGTTTTATGTGTACGGACATTTTGCCCATATGAATTCAAGTGCAGCACTTGCATGCCTGGTGCCGGAGGGGCCAGAGGAAGGCATTGGATCTGAAGTTACAGGTGGTGGTGGGTGCTAGACATCAAATCTCGGTCCTCTGGGGCAACAGCAATATTTTCTTGATGGCCACCATTCTAACTGGGGTGAGAGGGAATATTTCTGTTCTTTTAATGTACATTTCTATGATAGCTATTAAAGTTGAACACTTTTCAAATAATCATGGGCCATTTATACTTCTTCTTTTAAGAACTGCCTATCCATTTCTTTAGACTATTTATTGATTGGGTTGATTTTTTGTGTGTGTTTAGTTTTTTTTAGTTCTTTGTATATTCTAGATATTAGATCTCTACCAAATATATAATTAGACAGATTTTCATAGATTCTTTTTTTTTGAAACAGTGTTTCATTTGTAGCCCTGGCTGACCTGGAACTGACTCTATAGATCAGGCTGGCCTCATACTCACAGAGATCCTCCTGCCTCTGCTTCAGGAGTGCTGGGGTTAAAGACAAGAGTGACCATGATTCTTGGCTTCATAGAGCATTTTAATTATTTCCATTTTTAAAAAGATGCTTTTATTCGATTATATATTTGAATATTTTGCTTGCGTGGATGTCTTCTACCACATGCGTGCCTAGTGCCCTCAGAGATCAGAAGAGGACATTAGATCGCCTGGGACTGGAGTTACAAATGGCTGTGAGCTGTGATGTGGGCACTGGAACTCGAACCCAGGCCCTCTGCAAGAGTAACAGGTGCTCTTAACCACTGAGCCGTCTCCCCAGCCCCTCTTTCCACCTTTATGTGGGCTCCCAGGACAGAGCTCAGGTTGCCAGGCTTACAGGCAGTTACCTTTCCCTATCATCTAAACAGCCATCATAGAACATTTTCAATGTCCATATCAGGCTGCTGTCCTGACACCAACCTGTTCCGGGTGGGACTCTATTCTGCCTGACCTATGTTTCGGGTTTGCAGGCATAACTATCTCTCAGCCGCAAACAATGAATGACAAAGCCATTAGCAGCTGCTGATGACTATGTCGTGGTGACTCACTGGGTCCTGTGCCAATGGAGAGGTAAGAATTGAAAATGCTCCATGATTTCAAACCTCAGAGGCAGAAGATGGATGAGGTCCATTAGATTACGGAGCTTTGGAACCAACTCTTGTGGGATGGCAGCATAGACCTGTCTCTCTTGCCATGGGACTGACCATCACCAGGAGGTCAGGCAAGGGTGGAGGGCTTAGGGACATTCTTATGGATGCCATCGCTGAGTCTATATAGAGAGAAAAGAGCAGAACCAAGGATCTGGACATTCAGGTGCACCTCTGTCCATCAAGCAGCCAAGAGATGTTCCCAGGAGAGTCGCCTTGACTAAACTCTCAACTGGACTGTTCTCTCACAGGTCCCAAACTGTGGTGCCCTTGTGGAATTGTCAAGCAGCTAAGTGGGTCGAGGGCACTTATGACTCCAGGCAGCTCTGAAGAGCTGGCAGGACTATGGCCCCTCCCTCTGCAGTTGCTGACAGATCACAGGCCACAGCAAAACACTGCCCCCTTCCAAAGGCGAGAACTTGGTCTGACAGAGTTGTGTGTCTACGGTTAGTTGTGTCTAAACCCCCGGTCCCAGGGAATACCTAGAGCACCCCTATATACAAATGGGGCTACTCCAGTATCCCAGCCTTAACCAATGGCCCCCCATCCCTGGGTACCAAAGACCCTCCCCTGCCTTTATCCTGTAAATGTAACCAGCCTTGCTTCAATAAACTGAGATGTTCCACTTACAACACTCTCCTGAGAATCCTGCCCATTCGTGCCTGCTCATAGTTCTCGGATCAAAGACCAGGTGGGTTCATGGTAAGAACCACCACGCTGAAGCCGCTGCGCTGCTACCGGCGGCAGGCAGGCCTCGGAGCTGCCTCGCCGAACCGGGAAGTTGCAGCAAGATGCTTAATTTATTTTACAACACCAAATGATGTTCATTTTAGCCCTACGGGGAGGGGCTGCCAGGCAGGGTTCAATCAACTCTGGGCCTTTTCACTCACATCTTAAATTCTTTATTTATAGTTCACTGTAATTATTTTTTGAAGATTTATATTCCTAGGGCTGGAGAGATTGTCCAGTGGTTAGAGGTACTTGGTTTGCTGCCCTTGCTGAGGACTCAGATCCGGTTCCCAGCACCCACATCGCATGTTCAGAGCTGCCTGCGACTTCTTGTCCCGGGGATCTGAAACCCTCTCCTGGCCTTCAAGGGTACTTCCATGCGAATGACGTGCACACATAAATAAACAAACGCTCTTAAAAATATCTACATCCTTGGTATTTCTAAACATTTAAAAATATTTTTATGTGCAGGAGTGTTCTGCCTGCATGAAAGTTTGTGTACCACTTTCACGCCTGGTGCTGGCAGAAGCCAGAAAAGGGTGTTGGATCCTCTGGAACTGGAGTCACAGATAGTTGTGAGCCACCATGTGGGTGCTGGGCATGGAAAGTTAGGCCTTTCAAAGAGTAGCAAATCATGTGCTCTTAACCCATGGGCCATCTCTCTAGCCATCTCCTCCATCCCTCCCTCTTGAGAGAGAATGTCCTGTAGCCCAGGCTGGCCTCAGATGCTCTATGTGAAGATGACCTTGAACTTCTGATCCTACCTCACAAGTGCTGAGATTACAGACATACGCCACCATCCCTCACTCATGTGTTCCTGGGGATCAAACCTGGAGCTTCACGCCAGGCCAGCGCTCCACAACCGAACTATGTCCCAGACCTCAAAGTACTTTTCTATTTCTACAGAACTTAACCATCACCAACAAAAACCACAGCAGAAATAAGCATGTCCCTTCTGAAGTTCACTGCGAATGAGAACCAGAGGAATTACTATTTTTTAAACGTAAGTGAACAAGAACAAAGAAAGCCCTGGAGGAGCCGTAACTGATAAAGCAATCGTCACCTGAGGGTGCTGCTCAGGGCAGATCATGTGCTTAGCATGTGTCAGGCCTGGGTTCAACTCTCAACGCTGAAAAAACTTTCCAACCAGTGACAACTGAATTAGACACGGGAAAACCAAATCCACATGAGTTGAGAAGCTTGCTCATTTGTTCCACATTGCCCTGAGGCCTGGGATTCGGAGGCACCAGGTCACATCTAACGCATGGTAAGAGCTGCGCCCAAAAGCTGGTTAAATGCCTGTTTGAGAAGCTGTTGAACACCACCACCCGGTGCCTCATGGTCCTTCGGGAGGAACTGTCCAGATTACTGCCTTGGTACCTTTGTGGAAGCTGTAAGTTTAAAATAGGGTGCTGTCGCCCTCACACACTGAATAAAGACTCCCACACCACATCTTCAGCCAGCAGAACCATGCAGTGTTCAGATTTATTCCCTCTTGGAAGGAAATTGAAAGAAACTTTGCCAAGAAATTTGACCAAGACAGGAGGGAGAAAAATTCAGAGGTTTCCCAAGGAACTGGAACAGACAGATTGCTCTGCGGAGAATTCCCCAGATCACGCGCCCCGCATATACAGATGGAGCGTCCATTGAGCCTTTCCACGAGCCACTCTTCACTGGGTCAGACAGTCGTCGGAATGGTGGCCAAATGAGATCCCAAGGCCCCTGCCTAAGAGGCCGGGAGAGCAATTGCTCAGAAGGGAGTGCGTCAAAGGCCCTGGGAGAGACTTCTTCAAATTAATGCATTTAATGGCATACCCACCACATCTGAACAAACTGGGAGATCCATACTACTCCGGGGTCGGAGTCGGTAGAGCTGAACTAGCAATAAACACATGGGAACCAGGCAAACGGCAAACAGGCTTTTTACTAATTCTTGCGATGAAAGAGAATTCTTCAGGAAAGGGACTGCGGTCCACTGGGAGATTGGAAGGTGGGGGGAACGTGGCGAAGGGGGTACCCTGTCATCCTCACCTTTCAAATTAAGAGCAAGAGCTGGGGTTCTGTAGTAGGGAACGTGCTTAGCGTGTGCAAAGCTATGAGTTCAATTCTCAGCACTGCAAAAAGGAAAAAAAAAAACAGTCAGTGTATGCTACCCAAAACTCTTCTACAGAGGCTGGTAAGATGGCTCGGCGGAGAGAGGTACTTACCGCCAAGGGTGATGCCCTGAGTCCAGTCCCTGGCGTAACGGGAGAACCAATCTGCACGCCTGTACTGTGGTACACGTGGTACCTCTCCCCGCAAGAATACAAATAAAACTTCAACAACAGCAAAAGTAAATCCCCCATAGATACCAGGAAAAATAGGGTCTCACGTACCCCAGGCTAGACCTTGAGCAGCACCACTCCCAGTTTACGGGGTACTGAGGATTGAACCCACAGCTTTGGCTTCATGCATTCTAAGCAAGATCTCTACCAGCTGAGCTACACCCCCAAGCCCTGCCTCTGTAGCATACTCTCCCTTTTCGGTTATGCCCCTCAGAGTTGTCTTCTATTGCTACCTGGGTCTCTGCTCATCAGTCACCATCCCGGGGTAACAGGCTGCTCATTCTTTTGATTCTTAAGACATCAGTGGTTAGCCGCCCTCTTTCTTCTCCCCACACCTCACCCGGCCTTCCTACCAGTATCTGTCACACACCCATTTACCAAAATCAGATTTCCTTTGAAAGTATGGGTGGGGGTTGACTCATCCATGGTCTGAACTATGTCACCAGGAAGACAGAGAAGCTTCCAAACCGAGGAGCCTGCCTAGGCAGCCCTGAATTTCTACTCTTTAGATATATTCTGTGCCTTATCAATTTTGGACTTATTTTATTTTTCCTTCTTTCTTCCTTCCTCCCTTTTATTTTGAGACAGGCTTTCTTGCAGCCCATACACTGTCCCTGGCTTTATTTGGTGCTGGGTGTCCTCCCTAGGGCCCATTCATGCTATACACCCCCAGCCCTAAGAGATATTAATGATACCGTTTTCCTGCTTGGCATTTCCCCCAAATATGGAGAACTGTGCCTAAGGCCTCGTGCATACTACGCAAGCTTCCTATCAATGAGTATATTCCTGGCCCTGCTTGGATTGACAGTTTTAATAGTGTACACTTTCAGTTGCAAATTGGCTTAACTGGGATAAAGGCTGTCACGAGATCACCCTACCATAGCCAGGCTGACCTTGAACTTGAGACCCTTCTACCTTGGTCTCCTGTTGTGCTGGAGTTACAGGTGTGTGCCGCCATAACTGGCTTGTGAACTGATTTTTCCTATCTTAATTTACATTCTACCTTCCCCACAGACAACTTTGAGTGAGCTTTACATATAAATGATAGAAATCAGAAAATAAAGCCAGCCCACAGTGGATGTAAAAGGGACAGAGAAACCAAGGGATCCGTGATAAGCTGATGTCACACAGTGCTGATATTGTTCCGAGGTCCCTGGACTGTACGGCTGTGCAGAGATGAGACACAGCTCCACACCTCAGGCAAGAACAGGGTACTTGGCGTTGTGAAGAAAAGCAGGATAAGCCAGTGAGTTTATTAAGAGATTACAATGTATATTTTAAGCTTGAGATTAAGAAAAAGAGGCTCAGGAAAGGTAAGAAATACCCAAGTGTGGGCATAGGTTCCTCAGAGATTTGCACAGTATGGCCCTGATGGTGGCTTGGTGTATCATCCTGTGGTTCCCCAGTTACATTGCTCAGAGGTGTAATTAAAGGTCAGAGAACCTCCTCTTGTAACAAAGAGGCAAGGGGAGCTTACGAGGGGTATTATCCAGACTTAGCGGTAGGACAAGACCGCTAAAAACTCAAGGCCACATAGATCATTTTTAAACACAGCTCGTTTATTGCCTTTGACCTCTTTGTTTCAGTTTTTTTTTATTGGTTGATTGATGAACTGATCAACTGTGCGTATGTGTGCATATGTTCATGCACATGTCACAGCACACATGTGAAAGTCAGAAGACGATCTGTCGGACCCAGCTCTCTCTTTTCGCCATGTGGGCTCCAGGGACAAACTTACACCATTAGACTTAGCAGCAAGCCCCTCCTTGTTGAGCCACCTCACTGGCCCCTGTGTTGGATGCTTTCAGGAAAACCCTGCCTTTGTGGGCAACTCTGGCTTCATCGTTGATGTGTGAAGTTTCCTAACACCGTCAGAAGGAAACGCTAACAAGGTCCCCGGGTGAGGGGCCTTTTTCCTTCCCTATCATTTTCTTCTCACATCTCCCTACTTTTCTGCTTTTCTGGACTGCCTCAAGCTAAGCTAGAAATGACAGGACTTATGAGTTACTCCACACTGACGAATACAATTGTCAGTGTGTGAAATGTCCCTATAGTCTTAGGTGTGTGAACACTTGGCCCCTGGTTGAGGTGCTCTTTGGGACGAGAGGCTTAGGAGGTGTGGCCTAGTGGGACGATTGTGTCACTGGAGGTGGGCTTTGAGAGTTAAAAGGCTGGAGCCAGGCTGAGTTCTTTCTACAAGTGCTTGAAGATGTGAGCCTTCAGCTGCTGCTCCAGCACCACGGCTGCTGACTGCCACCTGCCACCTGCCGCCTGCTGACTGCCACCTGCCACCGGCTACCCGCTGCCTCTGCTCTACCATCATGGACTCTAACTCTATGGAACCATAAGGCCAAATAAATCCTTTCTCCTATTGTGTCCCCTGGTCACGGTTTATCATAGCAATAGACAAGTAGCTAATATGCTTATTGAGTACTGAAAATCATCAAGATTACGGTGAGCCGCATCTGAAAGGGAAGAAGGTAAAATGGTGGCTAGTGATGCTTAAATTTATTATTAAATTTATTGTTGAGGGTGTGCCATAGTGTGCATGTGGAGGTAAAGAGAGTCCCCGAGGCTCAAGGTGTCTTTCCAAGCTACTTCATTCATACTTGCATCCCAGACAGAAGGGAAAAATAAAAGTGAGGAGGGAATTTCCCTTCTATATTAAGGATACGTCTAGAAAGTCACAACCTTCTTTTTAATGTCCCAAAGGTAACCGCAGGACACATCTAGATACAGAGGACTCCGGAGAACGCAGCATTTCAGCCTGACGCATGGTGCCGAAGCTGTCAAACAGCAGCTTTGCCATAAGTACTTGCTACATGGCAGCTCCTGCCCAGCTCAAGATACATGAAGGTGAAGATAATACAGTTCCAAACTCTGTTATGTATGTTTCTGGCAGAGGCCAGAGGTAGAGATCAGTGTCTTTAAACCCTCTCCACCTTGTCTTTTGACAGAGTCTCTCGCCAAATGATGTGATCAGATTGCCTGGTTGCCAGGCCAGCAAGCCCCAGGGAGTTGCTGTCTCCGTTTGCCCAGCACTGGGGTTACAGACATTAGCTTGCTGTTTTTCATGTGGATGCTGGGGATCCAAACCCAAATCTTCACGCTTGCATGACACCCCTTTACCAACTAAGCCTTCCTCCCAGGCCTTTTTTCCTGGCTTTCTAAGACAGAGTTGAATGTGGTCTGGACTGGTCTTGAACCCCTGGTCCCCCTGCTTCTACCTCCCAAGGACTGGGATTATAGGGATGTATAATCCCATGCTGAAAACTCAAGGTCATAAATCATTTTTAAACACCTGGCTTATTTTTCTTTTAATTACTTACTTATTTGCTGCTTTGTTTTTTGTTTTTGTTTTTGCTTTGAGGCAGATTCTCTGTGTAGCCGTGGCTGTCCTGGAACTCACTCTATAGACCAGGCTGGCTGTGAACTCGGCAATCTGCCTGCCTCTGCCTTCCATTTGCTGGGCTTTCTGGGAGACCCCCCGATTCTGGGCCAAAATTCTGCTGAAAGCCTCTGGCTATACACCTATTCTTTTCCTGGAGATTTTCTGAGCAAAGCTGGAGTCACAAAGCAAGACTGTCAGGAAGTGGCTGGTTTCAGGAAGTCAAAAGATGACCTAAGGAGCATTCCTTCTTTGGGTGGGCGCCCAACCCCACCGAGTGAGATCACAGCTCTAGGTGAGCGTTTAGCCCCACTGAGTAAGATGATTGCTTTGGGTAAGCATTCAGCCCCAGCTAGTAAGACGAAAGCTTGCGTTTGACTATAGAATAAGTTGCTTTAATCGTATATTGTCTTACCTTGTGATTAATACTCTCATTGCATAGCTGCTGTTTCCCTGGTGATTATTAACCTTGTAACTGCTGTAACTGCATGTAGACCCTTGAGTAAAAAGTGTATAAAAACTGAGACAAAAATTAAACTTCAGCTCCATTCCATCTGAGCTCAATGATACTGTGTGTGCCTGGTCTACTCCCTTCCCTTTTTGTCTCTTTTCGCCTTTCCTCACAAGGCCCTCAGTCCTACCCCCCCATTCAGATACTTTCCAACTTGTCAGGCTGGTCCTGACAGGATTAAAGGCATGTGCCCCACCACCCGGAATATTTTCAAATTTTTTAGGGTACCCCATGCTGACTTCACAGTATCTCAATTGGACTGGTAAGATGGCTCAGCAACCAAAGGCACTTGCCACCAAGCTCGATGACCTGAGTTCAATCTCTGGAACTCAGATAATAGATAGAATGATAGAAATTATTCCTTCAAGCTGTTGTCTGCCTACACATGTACCATGACACACACACATACATACACACACACATATACACACATATACATACACACACACACACACATACACACACACACACACATACACACACACATACATACACACATACACACACACACACACATACACACACACACACATACACACACACACACACAATATATATATATATATATACGAAAGATGTGAATTGCAGGAAAAAACAGCAAGGTAGCCTTGAGTCTGTCTAGAGACACAGGGGAAAGTTTATGAAGACAGTGAAGTCCTGGGGCTCAGTCCTGGGGTTCCATGGCCCATACTTGTAACCCCAGCACTCAGGAGGCTGAGCCAGGAAACTTGCTGTGAGTTCCAGAACAACCTGGTTCACATAGTGTAGCGTCGGCTGTAGTGTGAAACCCTGGCTCAAAACAAAACCAAGCGAAAAGAAACAACCCCACTAGCTGTGTGACGATTCAGTGCCAGGCTGAAGAGCCACGCTTCCTGTCCTTCTGAGGCTCCGGGAAAGACGAACTGTCAGAGGCCTTAGGTGAGGGTCCTTTTACTCTTTTCAAACAGAAGTTATGACTGGCGCACATTCATACATGCAGGCAAATACTCATAAACATAAAATTCAAATAAATCTCAAAAAAAGAAAGCCCCAGAAGCTGCACTAGCTAGCAGCTAACCTCTGGAGGCCACACAGGTTCTGTCAGGGTGGGGCATCTGTTCAGCAACTGAGGCAAGACCTCAGAGTCCGTGTGTCCCAGGACAACACGCAGCAAGGGAAGGATGTAGAGAGATGAGAACTTCTGATAGCCGTTGGTGAGAATGTGGAGAGAGCTGGTGTGCGCCCTCCTGCCCCATCAGGAGTAGAATCTTTCCCAAGGACAGACAAAGGCCTGGCATGGCATCTCACCCTTCATGGCAGCGCATGTTTAGAATAGAGTTTGAAGGCAGAGTTTGAACCTCGTAAAATATTCCCTGAACAAGGAAGACGCCTTTCTGTCAGGTGTGGTGGAACATGCCCATAATCCCAACGCTTGGGAGGGTAAGGCAAGAGGATCCAGAGCTCAACGTGGATGGTGTGTCTGTAGCCTCTAAGCAACGTTTGTGATCATTACTGGTCCCTCATTCTCTCTCCCTTCAGCGTGGAGGCTGGAACCTAGACAGTTAAAGTGGCATTTGCATGTGGTGTTTCTGCCTCCCACCCCACCTCCTGTCTGCTGCTTTAGGGAGGAGATGACTTCTCTGTAGGCATTCCAGCTGCTTGACTTGTGGCTGACAATGGAGCTATTAAACTGGGCATTCCCAAAGAGTGCCTTTATCTTCAAAAATTCTCCTTCTCCTTCTCTTCTTCTTTTTCTTCTTCTTCCTCCTCCTCCTCTTCCTCCTTCTTCTTTTCTTCTTTGAGTCAGGGTCTTGCTGTATGGCCCTGGCTAGCCCAGAACTCACTATGTAGACTGGGCTGTCCTTGAACACTATAAATTCAGGTACAGTGAGACAACCTATCTCAAAAAACAAGTGTAGAAGTGATTAAGGAAGACCTGTATGCACATACACATAACAACACACACACACACACACACACACACACACACATACACACATACACACACATAACAACACACACACATACACATATACACACACACATACACACACACACATAACAACACACACACATAACAACACACACACATAACAACACACACACACACACACACACACACATACACACACACATACACACACACATACACACACACATGCACACACACATATACATACACACACACACATCTTTTTAAAAACATCTCTCTATTTCTTTCTATCTATCTACCTATCATCTATCTATCATCTATCTATCATCTATCTATCTATCATCTATCTATCTATCTATCATCTATCTATCTATCTACCTAGAGTCTCACTATGTAGCATTGGCTGGCCCGGGACTCTCTATGTTGACCAGGCTGGCTTCAAACTCTCAGAGATCCACTTGTCTCTGCCTCCTGAGTGCTGGTGTTAAAGACCCGTGCCACCATACCCAGCCTTATCACATCTTTTAAAAGATTAGAGCTGGGGCAGTGCGATGGCCCGGTCAGTGTGGGACCCACACTGTGGGACGAACTGACTCTCAGAAGCTGTCCTCTGACCTCCCCATACCCTGTGGTATGTGCGGCCCCCCCCACACCCCCAGCAAAACACACAAAAGAAAAACAACAGCAGCAACTGCAATTTTAAAAACTGTAAAAGATGGAGTTGTGTCTTTTTGGAAGATTTTAAAGGTAGGGAGAGAGGAGAGATGTTCTCACCTCTTCCCCATACCCCATCTTTCTACAACTCTCTCCTGGCAGGTGTCAATCACTCCACAGCCCAGTGAGGAATGTTGGTAAAATGGCATTGGATTTCCACACAACACTGGAAACAATGGTTCTGGGGAAAGCATCCTGAAGTTTTGTGATTTTGAGGTTGTTTATTTGTGAAGCAATTCAAAAGCAAATGGCTTTCATTCAGAAACTGACTGGTGCTCAGTTTGGAGGGACATTGGTGAAGCAGCAGGGTGCCATGGTGGCAGGAGAAAGCAGCTTGGGACACATTGACATCCGCAGTAGTCTGAAGGAACCCCAGAGCGAAAGGGAGAGGGGGTGGGCTGGGGGTGGGATCTTCCAGAAAGGATGGTCTACTTGAGGACAGGCCTGAGGGGAAGGAGGAATGCTCCCATCCAGTGACAACCTCAGCTGTCATGGAACCTGCTGGAAGGGTGGATACTTCCCACCCAGGAGCTTTGGTTCTGCAGTTAGCAGGATGTTACTAAGCTGGGCTTGGTGTGTGTGGGTGAGTGTCTAATCTGTGGCCTAGAAGAGTCTTCCTGCTTTAGGATGGTGATAGACAAGAATAGTGCAGAATGTGGCCAGCAAGGTCAAGAGGACGCTGCTGTGCCTGATAATTTGAACTTTGCTCTGAGGACGATGAAGAGTTGTTAAACCTTTAAATGCAGAGAGAGAGGACAAGGGTTTTTTTTGCTTTGTTTTGCTTGATGCATGAATAGGACTCAGAGACATACTTCCTGGGAAAGTACTGTGTGTGTGTGTGTGTGTGTGTGTGTGTGGAGGCTAGGTGTCTATGTCAGATGTCCTCCTCAGTTGCTCCCCATCTTTAGTTTTTGAGGCAGGGTCTCCCACTGAGCCTGGACCTGGCCAATTTAGCTAGAATTGCTGATCAGAAAGCCCTAGAGATTCTCTCTGCTCTGCTTCCCCAACTCTGGGATGACAGGTGTTCCCGTCATTCTGGGCTTTTAATGTGAATGCCGTCCTTGTACCTGAGTGGCAAACACCTTCCTATCTAAGCCATCTCGCAGCCCGAGATTTTCTTTTCTTTCTTCTTCTTTTTCTTTTACTTCTCTCTTTCCTTTTCTTCCCTTTCTTCCTTCCTTCCATATTCCCTCTCCCTCCCTCTCTCTCTCTCTTTCTCTATCTCTCTCTCTCTCTCTGAGACAAGGTCTGGCCTCTGTAGTTCGGGCTGACCTGGAACTTACTATGAAGCCCAGGTCACACAGGGTAACATTTGAATGAGGATCTACACAGCAAAAAGAAAAAGACCAGTGATTGGGAACCAGGGGTGGTGGACTGCTACAAATTGCAGGCCAACCTTGACTACATCAGCATCTATCCTGGATTAATCACATCAGCATCTGGACAGAATCCAGCACTGTCCACACAAGGGTAAAGCACGTTTTCATTCTGCAGACTGTACCTGGGTCTTGTACGGATTTGGAAACACTTGGCATAAACTGCATGCTAGAGCCCCCCTCCTCCAGCACTCCAGATGCCCAGCTTAGGCTGAGCGGTTCTAGCTGGCATTCCGAATTGTTCATTTTCTCTCCTCTTCTTCTTTCTTGTCTCTTCTTTTCTGTTATCTGAGGGTCTTGTACATGCCATGGAGTGTCCTACCTCTGAGCCCTGAACTAACCTGTACTTCCTGACAGCAGTTAGAAAATACCTTTTTCTTCTCTCCTTAGGTTAGTAAGCGTGTGTCCCCTAAATAGTGTTGGGGGTGGAAGATGGGAACCACCCTTTCCTTTTTCTAGCAAGGGACACACAGGATGTAATGGCTGTTGCTTATACTATATTTTTAAATATTTATTCTTCGTATGTGTTTTGAGTGTTTTGTCTGCATGAATTTGTATGTATCATGTGCATGCAAGTGCTCGCAGAGGTCAGAAGAGGCTGTTGGATCCCTGGGACTGGAGTTGTGGATAGTTTGAGCCACATGTGGCTGCCGGGAATCAAACATGAGTCTTCTGCAAGAACCAGTGCTCTTACCTGCTGAGCTGCCTCTCCAGCCCCTGCTTCGAATGCGAGACATAGTTCAGACATGGTAGCAATCCCAACATCATTTAGGAATATTAGCAAGCCTACCACTGCCCGTTTTGTTTGATTTGTGTGCGTGTTTGTGTGTTCCATATGTGTACATGCAAATTCCTTTATCACTCTTTACCCCACGGTCTCTTACTGAGTCTGGAATTTACCAGTTGGCTAGACTGGCTAGCCAGTGAGCACCGGGCATCCCCCGTCTCCAGCCCTCCAGCACTGGTGTTACAGATGTGCACTGTCACTGTTCCCCTTTCTGATCAACTTTTTAAAGACAGAGCTTTCCTATGTATCCAAGGCTGACCTCAAACTCACTGTGTAGCTGAGGCTGGCCTTGAATTCATGACCTCCAACCTCAGCCTCAGGCGTGGCGTGATTACAGACATGTACCACTGTGCCCGGCCCACTTAACTCTAATGCAGTGTTATAACACCAGCTATGAGTTTGGCTGATTGCACACTGACTCATTTAATCTTCATTCCTTTGAGGTAAGAGATTTTATTGCAATTGCAATGAACCACTTAATTACATAGATAGTATATATTACATATTACATAGATATTGAATCATTTTATTTATGCATTTATAGTGTGTGTGCGCGTGTGTGTGCGTGTGTGTGTGTGTGTGTGTGTACACGCCACACGCTTGAGAATGCCCAGGAGGCCAGAAGGGGATGACAGATCCCAGGATGCTGGTATTGCAGGCAGTTGTAATTTGCTTCACATGGGTGCTGGGAGCTAAACTCAGATCTCTAGAAGAGCAGCATCAGCTCTTAACAGCTGAGTCATCTTGGTCGTGAACCATTTGCCAAACAGCCTATCTGTTTTGTTTATTCCAGGCCCCATGTGCCTAGGACACTGCCTAAAATGTATTTGTTGAATGAATTCTGTGCACAAAGTGAGCACACCGAGGCTTAGCAATGTTAAATAGCTAGCTTACCAACTATTAGGTCACTGGTTAATCCAAATAGGGGTCGGATTTCATCTTCTGACACCTGCGTAGGCAAGGGTCACACAGCTTGGTCAATTCCTAGCTACTAAGCAGTGAGCAATTGAGAAGTAACAGACACCTTTGAAAGATATTGCTTTGTTTTGATGTGTTTTAAGAACATGAAACAGGACCGAGAGACTAGTGACAGGCACGACACGACACGTGTTTAACTTGTCGGGTTTCGGGGAGAAAGTGCAGGAGAAACTCACTCCAGGCTTTGGGGGAAGCATCCTCAGGATTGTCCCAGCTAAGCCTTCCTGTGCAGCTGGTCTGTAGGAAATGCTTTGATCAAACTAGAGATCCTGTGGTTTCGCAGGTTTTTCTTTGTAAAGGAAATCTGGTGGTAGTGGCCTAGGTTTGTATACACGGCCAAGCACGCTTATTACACTTTAAAAAAAAAGATTTACTCATTTCATTTTATGTGTTTGATAGTGTTGCGTGCATATATGTGTGTGTACTACATGCATACCTGGTGCTCTCAGAGGTCAGAAGAAGACATCAGATCCCCTGGAACTGGAATTACAAATGGTTGTAGGCCTCCAGATGGGTGTTGAGAACTGAACCCAGGCCCTCTGCAAGAGCAACAGGGGCTCCTAACCACTGAGCCGTATTACTAGCCGCCTCCTCATTCTTATCAAACACCCTTGAAATAGCTGGCCAAGAGAGCCAGATGGCCGACAAAAGTAGCACCAAAATCAAACTTGGCAAAAACCATGAATTTTATTGGGTTTATTTACAGGGGTATGGGTGAGAGGTTACTTGCAGGAGCAGGAACGACTCAAAGGAAGTTGCATCACCAGAGCCCACCCCAGCGTGGGTGGCAGCTCACAAAAGCTGAGAAACTGGAGCACACATCACAGCCTGCAGGCTGCACAAGTTGGAGAGTGTTCTTTCTAGGTAGCTCCGCTGTCTGAGCCTCTTCCAGGCAGCTTGTCTGCCAGTGTTCCTTAGCAGTCCTTACGGCTTTTATACCCTTAGAAGTGAATGTGGTCAATTTCAATGACTTCCTGAAGCCGGTAAATTGTTTCTTCCTGAGCTTAAGGAGCTTCCCTGGAGGGTGGAGTGGTTTCTCCTTCTCTTAGAATACCCAATTGTCTCACCTTCCCTTCTAACACCCACTTAAAGCTTTATTCCATGATGGAAGATTTTAATTTTAGAAGAAAATTATACAAGGTGTGGTAGTGATTGCCTACAACCCCAGCACCTGGAGGTAGAGGCAGGAGAATCGAGAGTTAGGTGTCATCTCCCAGAACACAGGGAGCTCAAGGTTCGCCCAGACCACCTGAGACCCTGTCTCAGAGAAGCAATTTGGGGGACTAGAAAGATGGCTCAGTAGTTAAACGCACTTTACTGCTCTTACAGAGAACTTAAGTTGGGTTCTCAGCACACATACCACCCCAACTGTCTATAATCCAAGCTCCAGGGGATCGGGTACCCTTTTCTGATCTTCATAGGCACATACACCCCTGCACACTGCACATAATTAAAAGTAAAACAAATCATTTAAAATACTACAACCAAAAACCAAAACCAAATTATAAATAAATGCAAAACCCCAACAAAATATTGGTTAATAAAACTTGGGTTCTTATTCTAGCCCCTAACTGTGCACAGATTTGCCCTGGGTACAAAGTCTTTTTTTGTTTTTGTTTTTGTTTTGAGTCAGGGTTTTTCTTTGTAGCCCTGGCTGTCCTGGAGCTCTACCTGTAGTCCAGGCTGGCTCTAACTCAGAGGTCCACCTGTCTCTGCCTCTCAAGTATTGGGATTAGAGGCATGTGCCTCCACCGCCCAGCATAAAGTCTTAGTACTACATAGTCTCCTGAAAAAGAATGGGAAAATCAGCGTGCTGCTCCCACAGGAGGGATTCTAAAACACAGTTGGCCATCTGTGTTCATGACAGTCAGGCTCTTAAATCCAGCCACGCTAGGACCACAAACATGCAGAATAGTTAGGAAGCTGGGGAGAGGGCTCAGCAGTTGAGAGCTGCAGTGAACCTGTCTCCAGATACTGTAAAGCTGTATGCACTATCTGTTCAGTGAATGATTGTTGTATGCGCCTGTAACTTTAAGACAATTACTATGTCGGCAGCCTGAGCTGCTGACAGGATGGGTAACTTCAGTGCTGTAAAAGCCAGCCTCCTGAATGTGAAAAGGCTGCATGCAGCTTTCTGCTGTCCAGAAAGTTGCTTGCTCTTTGTATTTTGGTAATCAAGTAATGGTCTTCTTCCGATGCCTATTCAAAACCCTTGGATGGAGCAATTGATGTTCAAATTTACCTTGCCCACTGAGATCTTAAAGGCATTTGGTTGTTTTACTACTAATGGAGGAAACTTTTTATGATCTTCTCCCTCAGTCTAAGCACCGGATGAAGAACACCTGAGTAGCTGGACAGCTATGAACACAGATGGCCAACTGTGTCTTATAATCCTTCCTGTGGAAGCAGCAATATGCAGGAAGATTTGTATAGGTTACATGCAAATTCTGTGCTATTATATACAAGGGGCTTAAATACTGCAGGCCTGCCGCGTCCGAGTGGAATCCCGGGACTAAGCCCTCAGGAACATCAACAGGTCACTAGAGCTTGTGGCAGCAAGTCTCCGAGAAAGGGATCCAGCAGGAGACAGTGATGGGGCCTAGCCCATTCCCATGTCATCCCATTTCCACCCAGGAGCCAGCCAAGCTTCCAGTCAAGTCCGAGTCAGATGATGGTCGAAACATCTGATGTGTGAACAGACACGCCGGCAGTACTCCAACGGGAGACCTCGCCTCTCTCCACACCCCAACATTTAGCGTGAGATAAGAGGAACTTGGAGAAACCATCTCACCTTCCCATGTCCTCTTCCCACTGCAGCACTGGGAAGCAGTCTGGGTGCAAAGATCTCAGGAGCCTGACTTCTCAACCAGACGTGTGCCTTAAGTACCAGTTCTCGGAGAGCAGGGGAAGGAGCATGGTAAGCTTGAGGCAAGCCTGGGCTACACAGTGAGACAGAGAGAGAGAGAGAGGGAGAGGGAGAGAGGGAGGGAGGGAGAAAGTGATGTGAATTCTCTGGTCTTAATAACTGCAGAGGCATGAATTAATCTTGACTATTGCATCATGTCTACCCATGCCATTCCCCATAAAACAGCCTCCTGTCGATGGTTGCTGAGTCACGGTGTCTGGCCTCCCTCTTCAAGGCATTTATTTACTACTTTTTTACAGAGGCAGAACAAAAAAAATATACATTAAAAATTTAAAAAAGATCAGCCACAGAACATTTTCTGGGTCATGAAAGAAATCTGCATTTTATAAATATGTGAAATTTTATGATAGAATTATTTTAGGCTGTGTAAGGTAAATTTTCTTAGCTGTAGTATGATATTTATTTATGAAGGAGAATATCTTGATTTTCTTTTTTTCTTCTCCTTCTTCTTCTTCTTCTCCTTCTTCTCCTTCTTCTTCTTCTTTTTTGACACAGGGTTTCATGTATTCTCTCATGTCCTCAAATTCACTGTGTAGCTGAAAATGACCTTAAACTTCCGATCCTCCTGCCTCTGCCTCCTGAATACTGGGATTACAGGCGTGCACCACCACAGATTAAAGCCAGCCCTTCACACAAGCTAGGGGAGTACTCTACCAATTGAGCTACATCCCAGCCCTGCTACAATTTTCTTTCTGTTTTTTTCTATTTGTTTTTTTTGTGTGTAGTGTATTTGTGTGCGCATAATTTTTGCAAGCATTTTATTGACAACTATCTCCTAGCGCCATGCAGACTAATTTTTAAACCAAGAGTCATGGTTCACATGACACATTAGTTATTATCTACCTTTGACTTTTGGTCCCTTCCTCTCTCTCTTTTACCCTCTGTCTCAGCCTCCTGAGCTGGGATCACAAACACCATCCCCTTTGTGTCTTCTCTGCTCTGTCTCGGCCTCTCTCTGTGTCTCTGTCTCTGTCTCTCTCTCTCTCAGACAGGATCTTGCCTTACAGCCCAGACTGGTCTTGATTTGCTATGTAGCCAAGGATGATTCAGAGTCCCCCAACCTCCACCTTCCAAGTTCTGGGGTCACAGACATGCACCACCATGTCCGGTTTACCTGGCGTTGGGTCCTGAGCCCAGGGTGTCATGCATGCTAGGCAAACACTGACGACTGAGTGATATATCGGAGCTATATCCCAGGCCTGTTCAGACTTTTGGAAAGGCAATGCCTATGAATTTAAGGATGTAGTCCTCACTGTGCTTTTAAGTGATCTAGAAAAAATATACAAAAATGTAAGATTGAACCATACAAAATTTGCATATATGGGGAGAGCCAGGATCTCATATTTCCCAGGCTAGTATTGAACTCCATTTGTAACCAAAGATGACCTTGAACTCCTGTCCTCCTGTATCTGCTTCAAAGGGTGTACCACCACTTATTGAAACTATTTAAATAATACAAATTAAAAATAACTTGGCAAAAGATATCAAACTAGAACAAGATTACTGGGATAGTTCAGTGTATACCATCAGAGGAAAATAAAAACAGCCAGAGCTCAGTTTTCTCCAAGAGGAAGGTTGCCACACGGATACACACTCCTTGAGGAGCACATGGCTTCTCTGTAAAGAACCCTGCTGCCAAGCACGCTGACCTGAATTTGATCCAAATAACTCCAGTGGGCAGAGGGAAGAGAACCGGCTTTTCCAAGGTGTCCTCTGACCTCCACACACGGCCACAGGGCTGTGCACACCCACACATGCACACAAAACTAGCTGATAAAATGTATGCGTAATAAAAAGAGACCAGTGCTGTCGGGGTGGCCTGCTGCCTACGTCTCCTCAGCCACACGGCTCTCAACTCAGTGCCTAGTGGCTGATCCCCTCAGTGACTCACAGCTTCTGTTACCCAGGCCTTCCTGCCCTCCCTCGATTATTGTGAGTGGAGGAAGCTGGCCACATGGGTAACTGTCTTCACAGAGCACAGAATCGCTGACCCAACCTCGTCCCTTGGCTCCAGATCATCTCATTTTTCTGAGGGAGCATATTAGATCCTTGACACCTTTGGGAAATGACTTGAGGTGGGTGGAGGACCAGAGATGCAGTTTCTTCCATTCAAGGAACAAGATGAGCACCCGAGAAATTGAACTCGTTTCCTTCTTCATGTTCAGAGAACCCTGGAGATCCTAAGCAAAGCTGACTAAGCCCGAATTCCCGTGTTCCTTTCCGCGACGAGCATTTTCACCGTTGTATGTGCTGGAAACCTGTGAGCTTTATCGATCATGGGTTTTGTGTTTTCTGTCTTACTGGGAAAGAGCCTTTCCTAAGCTCAGGCTTAACAAACAAACACAAAACCAGAGGACTGATCTGAGAGAAAAGGTGGCCAAGGGCCTGAAGGTAGCACAGGACAGAGCGAATGCTTAGCAGGAAGAGGCTCCAGGTTCAACAGAACAATCACAAAAGGCGGTGACCACAACCCCGTGGTGGTGGTGTAACCTACAAAAACAACACAATCTGCCTCAGTTTCCTTCCAAGAGTGGGAACAAATGATATTGGTTATATTACAGGACTATTCTGAGAATTAAATATGTTAGTATGTACTAAATACCGGGAACCTTTATTTATTTATTGGTTTTTGTTTTGGTTTGGTTTGATTTTATTTTGAGACAAAGTCTCTCTACATAGCCCTCTCTGTCCTGGAACTCACTCTGTAGACCTGGCTGGCCTCAAATTCACAGAGAGCTGCCTGCCTGACTTTCTAGTCCTGGATTAAAGGCGCGCACCACCACTGCCCTGCAGGACCTTTATTTATTTTTGAGACAGGCTCTGGCTACATAGCCCCAATTGGCCTTGACTCACTATGTAGCCTAGACTGGGCTTGAACCCAGGTCAATCCTCCTGCCTCAGTCTCCTCAGTGCTGGGATTACAAGCGTGCACGGACATGGTCAGTTATTCTTGTTGCTATTTTGTTGTGTTTCTTTTGCAGTACCGGGTATTGCACCCATGGCCTCACACATGTTAGGCGAACACTCTATCACCGATCCACAGTCCCTTTGTTGTTTTTGTTTGAAGCAGGGTCTCATTTCGATGGCCCAGCCTGAGTTAGCATCCAGTGTGTATCCCCCAGTTACCCCCGAACTCTCAGCAGCCCTTCCTCCACACCCCAGCTGCTGCGGCCCGAGAACACCCACTGTGTGTGGTGAAGCCCGAGAACACCCACTGTGTGTGGTGAAGCCGGCTCGTCTGTTGTGGCTGTGGTTGTTATTCTGTGCTAGGGGTCACACCCAGGCCCTTGTCCATGCTGAGCAAGTGCGCTTGCCCATCAGCCTGTGTAAGCGTGGTGGTTTTTTGTTTTTTAATGAAGGATACTGCCTTTCTTCAAAGTGGAGACAACATCCATCTTACAAAGCTCTGGTCAACGCTCGGTGAGGCAGGAACTGTAAAATAGCGATGTAATGTTGAACACAGTACAGCGCACTCTGCCGCCTTAGCTCTCTCTGTACCGGAAGGTCCGTCCTCAGAAGAGGCACGGTATTGTCTGCGGCTGACGATAAGGGTGGCCATGGCGTGGGAGAAAGAAAGAGGCACTTTCTCGGACAGAGCAGGGACTTGGGGCTCTAGACAGCGCACAGCTCTGTACCGCAGGCCACCAATCCTGTGTCCTGTTTGTTTGTTTATCTGCAGACCCTTTAGCCAGGGTTTAAGACGAAGCCATCTCAATCTATTTCAGGACTCTTCCAACTAACGTTTCAGGCAGCCTTCCACAAGCGTGTGTGAGCTAATATGTGAGTAACTGTGGAGTTGAGTTGGCTTTAACTCCCAAACTGGACGGCCCTGGAGAAGGAAGAGGGAGCGCAGACCCATAACCAGAGTCCAGCTTCTCTGAAGTCTGATGAGTCTGTGGTTCTGACTTCCAGCACACACAGAGTAGGTCACCAGGAGAGGCTGCAATGCCCGGAGAAGAGGCTTGCCCACCCGGTTTTGTCCTAAGGCATGTAACACCTTCCTCTGGAAGACAGGGGCCCTGGCAGGTAGAAGCTTGCTCCAAAATTACGGTGCCAGTCCACCCACTGCCTCAGCTGCCCACTCAAAGCCTGGTTGGTGTCCACACTCACCCCGGCACTCCGGTCTGTGAGAGGCCTTCACGGGAGTGGGCGGGCAATGCTGACACGAGGCGCAGGACATTAGGAATTAGAAGCTGGAGCTAATTAAACTGTCACCACTACTTGCCAAACACTTCTACAAAAATATCTCTGTCTAGTCTTCACTCAGCCAAGGCCCGGGCACTACTAACCTCTGACACAGCTCTTTTCATTAGCTTCAACTTAGAACTTGCTCCATTTTGGTATTTTTTTTAACATTTGCAAATGTGAGAGTGTGTGTGAGTGTGTGTGAGTGTGTGAGTGTGTGTGTGTGAGTGTGAGTGTGAGAATGTGTGTGTGCGACTGTGTATGTGAGTGTGTATGTGAGTGTATGTGAGTGTGTGAGTGTGTGTGAGTGTGTATGTGAGTGTGAGTGTGTGTGAGTGTGAGTGTGTGTGTGAGTGTGTATGTGAGTGTGTGTGTGAGTGTGTATGTGTGTGAGTGTGTGTGTGAGTGTGAGTGTGTGTGTGAGTGTGAGTGTGTGTGTGAGTGTGTGTGAGTGTGTGTGTGAGTGTGTATGTGTGAGTGTGTGTGAGTGTGAGTGTGTGTGTGTGTGAGTGTGAGTGTGTGTGTGAGAATGTGTGAGTGTACACCAGAAAACGTCCTTGGGTAGCAATTTCAGGAATGCCCTTTACCTTCATGAAGACCAGACCAGTTGGCTGGACTTGCTGGCCAGAGAGCCCAGGGATCCTGCTGTTTTCACCTCCCAGCCCTGGGATTACAATCATGTGCCACTGTGACCACTATTTTTATGCATATTCTGGGGATCCATCTCAGATCTCACTCTTGCAAGGCAGGTCATTTACCTACGAAACCACCTCCCCAACCCTGGTGAAACCAGTGTTGTGTGCCTGTTAGTACAGCAGGCATATCCAGGACTTTTTTTTTTTGTAGCAGTTAGGCACTGCATAGGCTCAGCAAGAAGACAAGGAAGTATTTCATAGGTGAGAACCCCGCCAGATCTCAGCAGAGGGAACTGCCTGTCATGGCCAGCACCATCCTGGGCAGTGGAACCCCGATCGTCTGATCTCAGGGGGTTTTGATTGATGCATAAACTCCTCAGTATTGATACAAAACTCTTTCAGAGAGCTGTGATCGGGTGCAGATCACGTGCAATCAAACATCTTTACATAAAGCCAACACCTGCAGACAATACAGAACGTCAAGGCCTAGGCAGCCCTTCCCCGAGCAATGCACAAAACAATCATCTTAAGCATAACTGGAAACGAACATCTGCAGAACCCTTTTTTTTTTTTTCAGATTTGCAGAATCCACATACTCACTTGGTATCAGCTTGGTATGAGGGCTCTTTCTCTTTACCCTGAAATGGCAGGCCACCGTGTCCTGTCTTCCTGAGAGACTTCTGGAGCAGGTGCTTGGAGTCCAGGTAACATAGGCTGCCCACGCTATTGCTAAGTACTTTCCAGAACTCTCTTGGCTACCCCAGCCTACCCTTTGTTCATAGAGGCCACCATGTCCTCGAGAGTCAACAGAAAAAGCCAAATGCATGCATGCACGAGACACCTGTGCAGACATTAAAGGCCTTGACACAGACTCTGAAGCATCCATGTCAAGTTGCTCACCAGTTCGTCTCCCTGTGCTTAGTTTGTCGTGGTTCTAGAATATACCAGGCTCAATCCTGCCTTGCGGCCTTTGTACAGCTCTTCACCCAGATCGCCCCACACCTCTCTTCCTACTTCCTGCTTCCCCTTGCATCTAAGTCACTTCTCCTCTGAGGTCTTTCTTAGCCATGCTCTCTACGGCTGCGAGCCCCATCATTCACCGCCCCCGCCCCTGGCTTTATCCGTGGCGTTCCACATCATTACCGTATTCCTCTTACCCACAGTTGGTCTTCCCGGAACGACTCTAAGTGGTTTTGCCAGTTTATTCTCAGCTGTGTCACTGGCCCTGTTGAGATGCAGGATACGACACGCTGTCTGTGACATCTGTCAATTCTGTAAATGAATGAGATGGATCGGAGAGCTGACGGGATTTTCACTATGGCGGACGCTAGGCAGGGGTTTGAGATAATCCTGACTCGTCCATCTGTCCAGCTAAGCCAGCACATGAACTGCTGTGTAAGCTGCTTTCCAGCAGTAATAATTGATGAGTCTCGGACATAGCCACTTACCACTGCAGAGAGGCTCAAGGAGAAGGCAAGAAGGGAAGGGAGGCAGGAAGCAGCTGCCGGGATGACTAATCGGGATCTCAAGTCATCCTCCCCTCCTGCCAATCCTTACAGGCCTCAGCAAAGCTTGGGGTGGCTGGCTTTTGACGTGTCCCCATGGTCTCCTGGCCTGACGTGTCCCTAAATGACCACGGGTTGCACTGAGAAAAATAAACCCGTGTGTTCCAGTGGGGACACTGGGGGCTGGAGCAGGCCTAGAGGAGCACTAACTTTGTACATAAGTTTTACAAAGCCAGACTTCATTCAGCTCTCGTTCCACAGATACTTGCCCGGACCCTCTGGGCAGCAGACCTCGTGCTGGAGGGAGCAGAGCAGTGGCACAGGGCGAGCGCATCCTCTGGGTCACAGGCTTACGTGTCAGGTGGCTGCACCTGCTTCCCTTTAACGCCCGCTCTCGGCATCTTCAACCTCCTGACCACAACGATAGCTATGTAGGGAGGTAGATCCTTCTTTATTTAAAAATATGCCTGGCATATCCCTGCTGTGCCAGTGGGTCACACTGACTGATTTCCCAGAGCCCTCTCTGGGCATTCCAAAAGCATCAGTTGTCCTCTGAAAAGCAGCTCCTACCTTTCCTCCATCTCTTATCCCTACCCCACCCCCACCCCCTACTCCCCACCCCTGTCTGCTCGAAGTCAACATCAGGTACCTTTCTAGATCCATTTCCTCTGTTTTATCCCTTAATTTCATTTTATGTGTATGGGTGATTTGTCTGCAGGTATGCCTGTGCACTGTACGTATGCCTGGTACCTGTATGGTTCAGAAGAAGATGTCAGATCCCCTGGAACTAGAGTTACAGATGGTTTGGAATCACCATGTGAGTGCTGGGAACAGAACCCAGATCCTCAGCAAGACCAACAAGTGCTCTTAACTGTTGAGCATCTCTCCAGCCCCATCCTCCCTTCTCCTTTGGAGACAAGGTCTCCCTGTGTAGCTGTGGATGGCCTGAAGCTCTCTCTGTAGATCAGGCTGGCCTCAGACTCACAGAGATCTGCCTGCCTCTTTCCTGAGTGCTGAGATTAAAGGCCTGCACCACCATACCTGGTCCTCCTCATTTTATTTTAAGACTTAAAAAAATATTATGTGTTTATATCTATGTATGGGTACAGAGGCCAGAGGCCGTGGATACCCTGAAACTGGAGTTGCGCGCAGTTGTGAACCATGAAATGGGTGCTAGGAACTGAACCTAGGTGCCCTGGAAGAGCAGCAAAGTGATGTTAATAGATGAGCCATCTCTCCAGCCCCTCCTTGTATTTTGAGTCAAGGTCCCTCAGTGACCCTGGACCTTGTTGGTTTGCCTGGGCTGTCTAGCCAACGAGCTGTAGAGATCTGTCTGTCCTCCCCAGCACTGGGGTTACAGGTCTTCAACTTTTATGTGGGGACTGATGTCTGAATTCAGGTCTTCAAGCTTGTATGGCTGTACAGTGGATACTTCACTGACTTGTCGACCAGGCCTTCGGGTTTCTTGTTTGGTTTTTTGTTGTTTTTGTTTTGAGCTAGAACCTCATGTAGCTCAGGCTAACCAAGACTCACTATGAAGCACGGAGTGTGACCTTGAACATCTGACTCTTCTGCCTCCCTTCTGACTGTTGGGATGGTGGTCTGCAAATATACCCTCCCATATCTGATTTATTTGTTGTTGGGGATTAAATCCAGGGTTTCCTCCATGTTAAGCAACCACCTGACTGAGTTTTATTCCCAGGCTTCATTTTATCTTTTTGAAATAGGATGTCATGTGGTTCAGGCTAGCCTTGAATTTGCTGAGAAGCCTGGCATTGAACTAACTGATCCTCCTACCTCAACCCCCCAAATGCCAGGGTTAGAGGAGAAGATTACACACTGGACCTTAACATCTCTTCCCGTCTTTATTTCACCTATATCACACGGTAGGCTCCCAAAGCTTCCTGCCTAGGGGTTGATTCCACAGCATACATACAATCTAAGAGAAAGCTAACAGCTCACAGGTCCAATCTTCTCATTAGAGCAAAAGAACCAGGCTCTTTTCAAGGCCGTATGTCCAGGAATTCTTGATGCGATTAGTCTGGGGAAGCTCTGGACAGCTCAAGCACAGCCACTGCACCTTGGGACCATCCCTCTGACTCCTGTGTACTGAACCTATTACATCTCCGGGGCTGGAAAGACGGCGGAAACAAAGCGGGAAAAGACCAACGGGGACCTGCAGGATGGCTCAACCAGTAAAAGGGCAAGCCTGATGAGCTCATTTCACCCCCGAACACAATGTTTTTAAAGCAGATACTGTGACACATATCGAATCCATCTCTCTATGGAAGGCAGTGGTTTAAGAGCACACACTGCTCTTCCAGTGAACCCGAGTTGGGCTCCCAGCACCTGTGCCCGGCGACTCACAGCCTCCTACAACTCTAGCTCCAGGCTCTCAAGCCCTCTTCTGGATTCTGGCACCTGCATTCACAAATGCGTATACCTACACTTACACACATGCACATTTAAAATAAAATAAATCTAAAACACAAAAAAAGAAAAGAAAAGAAAGGAGAGAGACTCTGCCTTGCTAGAAGGGGAGAAAGACTCCCTAAAGTTGTTCTTTGACCTCCACCCACAGTCTCCTACCCACTCCACCCCCAAACATATAAATAAAATAAGTTTCAAAGCTTCCAGTGTTAGGGCAGGTAGAATTCAGACAGAGACGCTTTCAAGCTCATAGACAATCAGATCGAGAGGTGTAAAGGAGGGAGCACTGCCAGTTCTCATGACAGGAACCGAGGACTGCTACGTGAGTACTGAGCTGGCCTTGAAGGCTCAGGATGATGCAAAACTGAGGTCAGAGGTCCTGAGCCAGCTCATCCATTTAACAAATCCTTACTGATCTGGTTACCACGTGAAAGCATCTGCATATTCAGAAGTAAATCCCTTGATGTCAGTGGAGCTGACATCAAGGTGAGGGTAGGGAAGTCACTAAGCAAAATACATGAGCAGAAGCAGGTTCAGTAGGTCACTGGGGATGCAAAACAGTGCAGCCACAGTACGCAGTCTCCAAAAACTGAACGTTAGGATTACCGTTTGGAAGGACTAGAGAGATGGCTCAGCAGTTAGAAACACCTGCTGCTCCTACAGAGGGCTCAGGTTCAGTTCCCAGGACTCACATCAGCGGTCCACAAATCTCAGTAACTCCAGATCCAGGAGCTCCGAGGTTCTTTCCTGACCTCCGTGGGCACCTGCACGCAAACAGTATCCATACAGACATGCAGGCGTATGCTCATACGTGTACATGAAAAGGAGGAGAAGTGACCGTTTTTCAGGAATGGGAACATGGCTTAGTGGTAGTGAGACCATACATTTTAGGGTGTTTTCTTTTGATCACATGAGCTTGGCAGTCAGCAAGAGAGCCTCAAGGAGGCTGCCCCAGTTAGACAGCCCGTTGCGTAATGTGTCAGGAACTCCAGAAACTGCACATGTACCGTCAGGTTCACCCACTGTGAGAAGGTCCAGTGATCAGCCAACATCCCCGACCAGGAGAAGGCACTCACCAGTATGAGAACACCCCCCAATCATTTACTTTTATTTTCTTTATTTATACGTGTGAGTGTTTGCCTGCATGTGTGTCTATGTATCATGTGTGTGCCTGGTACCCAAGGAGGCCAGAAGAGGGTGTCAGATCCCGTGAAACTGCAATTACAAATGGCTGAGTCACCTTGTTGGTGCTGGGATTCGAAGCCAGGTCCTCAGCAAGAGCAACAAGACACTCTTAACTGTCGATGCATCTCTCCAGCCCTGAGCACGTTTTATAAACAACTCCTAACTCAACTTTCTGGCAAGATGGACTTTGGATAAGAGCCTTCAGTCTTCTTCTTGAGCTGGCTTTCCATCTATCTATCCACATCTACATCTACATCTACATCTACATCTACATCTATACCTATATCTATATAACCATCTATCTAGTCTCGACAGCTTGTATCCCAAGTTGGACTGGCCTGCCATGCAGCAAGTGGGTGGACTTGAGTCTGGTAACAGCAGAGCACGCCTAGCTTAACCTGTGCAAGGCCCTGGCTTCAATCCCCAGCATTTGACCCAGCTTGTTTGTGTTAGCGTATGGTAAGTGCACATTATAATGGGTTCTTGACGCCATGTTCATACACGTATACAATGTATTCTGATCACAGTCATCCGTATTCTTCTCCCCTGTTGCCCTCCCACTTTCACTGATCCCTTTCTTCTTTCCAGCTAATTTCCCTTTCACTTTCATGTACGTGTGTGTGTGTGTGTGTGTGTGTGTGTGTGTGTGTGTGTATGTGTGTGTGTGTGTGTGTGTGTGTCCTAGTGAGTTGCATTAGGGTCATTCACAGAAGCACAGGCGACTTACCAGTGACTGCAACACTGAAGAAAGTGTCTCTCCCTCTTCGAAGCAACCATTGACTGCCTACTAATCCTCCTGTTTATTTTTGAAGACAGGGTACCAGGGTAACCCAGGTAGGTCTCAGACTCACTATGTAGTTAAGGGTGACCTTGAGCTCCAGCTCCCCGTGCCTCATCTCCCAAGTACTAGAATAACAGGCGTGCGTCAGCAGACCTACCTTGATCCAGTAATTCTGCCTGTAGGTCAGAACACAAAAGAATTGAAAGCAGGGACTTGAAGAGAGAACTGAACACGGGTTCTCAGAGTGGCATCATTCATAATGCCCGAAAGGTAGAATCAGCTCATATATCCACTGCCCGATGGACAAACAAATGTGGCATAAACAAATAAACATTATTAAGCTTTTAAAAGGAATGAAATTCTCACATATGCTATAATGTGCATAAACTCTTAAAGACAGTATCCTAAGTGAAATAAACCAGGCTTATATATGTTGTATGCTTCTATTCGCTTGAGGTACCTAGTAGAGTCCAGATTATAGAGACAGGCTGACCTGCTGGCACATCTACATACAATCCAGCTTCTTTAAGGGACTGACAGTTCAAAGCCTGTCTGAGTTATAGAGTAAGTTCAAGGCTAGCCCTTAGGCTAGGGAGACCCTGGCTCAAAATAAAAAAAAATATTTTTTTGTTTTTAAAGGAACTGGGGGAGAGAGGGGAATGACTCAGTGGTAAAGAATTTGCTTATCATGGCTAAGAACATAAGATTTAATCCCCAGAACTAGAAAAAAAAAAAAATCTCAGCAGTGGAAAGCAGTTTGGGGACTGAAGAGGGCTGGAAGTGGTGGTTTTAAAAGTGTTTAGTGTTTAGATGACACAGAGTTTCAGGGGAGAAGAGGAAAAAGCTCAGAAAATGCTAACAGCTCTACTAGTGTGTGACGGAGCTGAACACTTCAAATGGCTGAAATGGAGCCTGGAAGGCAGTTCAGCAGTGGTATGCCTGCCTACCACACAGGAGGCCTTGGGTTCGATCACCAGTGCTGGAAAACAGTAACAACCACCCTAAGAGGGAAGGGGAAAGGTGACCATGGTAAAATTTATGTTGTGTATATTTTACCATAAAAGAAATAAACAAATCAGTTGGATTAGCTCACTCCTGAAATCCCAGCACGGTGCTGAGGTAAGACCAGGAACTCAAGGTTACCTTCAGCTACAGAGTTAGAAGCCGGCCTGAGCTATGTGGGAGCTTGTCTCAAAAAACTAAACACACAAATAAGCAGTAAATAAATAAATAAATAACCAGGGCACAGCTTAGGAGTGGACCACTCACCTAGCATACACAAGCCCTGGGCTCAATCCTGAGAATTGAAAGGAAACAACAGCAAAACCAAGTGCATGCTTGTAAGCTGTAAGTGCACGCTAGCACCCTCAGGGCTGGAGAGACTGCAGACATGCTCAGCAGTTCAGAGCACCAATTGCTCTTGCAGAGGGCCCTGATCCAATTCCTTGTACCCACATGGGGGCTCCAGCTCCAGGAGATCTGATGCCCTATCCTGACTTCCTTGGGAATCAGGCACAAACATAGTATACAGATATGCATGCAGGCAAAACACCCATACACATAAAATAAAAATAAATACACTAAAAAATTTTAAAGCACAAACAAGGGAATTGAAGGGATGCTCAGTGGTTAAAGAACATTTGCTGCTCTTGTAAAGGTGGACAACACCCACAGGGCAGCTCACAGCTGTCTGTAATTCCAGTTCCAGGGGATCCTACGCCTCTTGTGACTTCTGTAGGCTCCTGCACACACATGGCGCACATACATATACTCAGGCATGCACATATACATATTAAGTAAGTAAATAAACAAAGTCCAGTGAGAGGGCTCAGCAGGTGATGGTGCCAGCTGCCACACCTGATGGTCTGAGTTCAACCCTACAGTGTGGACAGAGAGTCCTGACTCCTGTAAGTTGCATACACACACACTCACACAAAATGTAATAAAAATATCTTTAAAATAAACAACAAACAGATCAGCAAGTGCCGAAGTCCTGAGGCAGGAACAGCATTGAGGCCATTGTGTCAGATCCATTTTTATGAGAATTCACGGTCTTAGCTTTATAGTTCTGTGATCAGTTCTGACAGTGCCAGGGAAGTACCTTACGCATGTAGTATGGAATAAACTTCCTCGGCCTGCGGTGGGAGGTGGGGCAGGTTGCATGGTGCTTAGGTTATTACTTGGGTGAGGTGCAGAGGAAACAGTTCAGTTTTATGAGCCTCGTAAGTGAAGCCACAGGACTGGAGAGACTGCCAGCAGTTTAGAGCACTGGCTGCTTTTGCAGAGGACCTGGGTTTGATTTCCAGTATTTACCTGGCAGCTCACAACCATCTGTAGCTCTAGCTGCAGGAGATCCAGTGCCTTTCCCTGACCTCTACGAGCACCAGGCACACATGTGGTAGACAGACATACATTCAGGAAAAACATTCATACACATAAAAGAGTCAATCTTTTTTTAAAAGTCAAGCTACTGTTTGTAAACCCTAGTGATGTTTCTTCCGGGAACAGGAGCACCCAGTCCCTGAGAACTGCATGGGACCATCACTTTATTTCTCTGGAAACAATTCTGCCAGGACAGGAACTGAGAATTCTTTCTCTATGACGTCTGGATGTGTTCTGAGAACACTGGGTTTCTGCAGTTCTCATTACACTGCCCTCTGAGCTTCTGGGTCTGGAAGAGATCACTCTTATTAAACTCTTTTATGACTTTTGCCCCTGGAGAACCAGGGATAAAGGATGAAAACCTCATCCAAGGTAGAAGGTCCTGCCCCAAGATGTTTCCTTCCCATAAAACACAGTCTCATGCCAGGGGCATTCCAGGCAGAGGCAGAGCAGCCAAGTGCCAACTGAGTCATTTCATGAGTCAATGCTGGGAGGCAGTCCCTCCTTGGGGCTCTTTAACTGATAGGTGCGATAGGTAGCAAAAGATTTGTTTTCCCTCTTGAAGCTCTGACAGCCAGGGGCTGATGCCCACTGTAACTGCCTTGAAGAAGGAAGGGTATCTTTGACAAATGCGATGGCCATCAACCAGTAATGTCTTCAGAGAAATCTTTCTTGACCTTCTGTCTCTCCCATCTTGGCCGTGTCCACAATCCAGCTGCCTGGGACTCATTCCGATTTGCAGGTCCCATGGGATTGCTTGCCTATTCATTTGTACAAACTAATACTCAAGATAACTTTTTATTTTTTTTTTAATGAAACTAGTTTAAAAACATAATGCTGACGGATACTGTGGGACTCTGGGTAATCTCTCAAGGAACTTTCTCTAGCATTCCATGCTTGGACTATGCCCAAGCCACAGTGTGATGAGAAGTCCATGGCTAGCAGAGACAGGGAATCTAAGATTGTTGAGGGAGCTTTTGCTTTTAATAGTGGATATCATTATTGTGGAATGATTAACAAATAAAATATTATATCTAATGTATATAACATTGCCTTACATGGTAATCTTTAACTGTGGATATACCTCTGTATACATTACTTGTTTGCTGACCCCACCTCCAAGCCACCCCTTACTTTTCTGTCCCTTGCTTCATACCCCAGGAGGCTGACCCACTTATGGACTTCAACTCACCCGCTTGATATCTGATGTCCAAAGAAGCCAGAGAGGACCTCTGCAGAGCCAGTGGGAAAGAGTCAAGAGGAGTTAGCCATCAGTTCCTCTGCATTCTCAGACCTGGATGATGTCTGCAGGCTGGCCATGCTGACCACTGTAGTTCTTCGGTTTGTGGCATCTCCGACATCCTCCCTATCCCCCGTGCAGACTCCATAACTGAATATAGTTTCCTCACCCTGCCCTTGATGAGTCAGGGCGCCCTGGTCAGGCCCTATAGACACTAAAGCCTTGATGCTCAGTGCCATTCTAATCTCAGCCTTGAAGGTGAGCTCAGCATGTACATGCATGTGGCACCAAACTTGAAAAACCTGGGTTCAATTTCTGGCCCCCTATGGAGGAGGGAGAGAACCAACTTCCCCAAATTGTCCTCTGACCTCTGCTTGACATGCATGTACCCACACACATATAAACACATATGCACACACACACACAATGAATACATAAATATATGTTTGCTATAATTTTTTAAAGCCAATTCTTGCTGGTGCCTGGTTCAGCAATACAGTACTTACTCAGCATGCACAAGGACCTAGGCTCAAGCCTTAGTATTGAATAAAAAAGATCATTCTTTTGTTTGTTTTGTTTTTTCTGAGACAGAGGCTCTTGCAACCCAAGCTTGCCTGGAACTTGCTATGTAGCCAACGCTGGTCTTGAACTCCTGACCTTCTGCTTTCACCTCCCAAGTGCTGGGATTACATTCATGTGCCACAACGTTTGACAAAATGCCAGTTCTTACACTGTTTTCCTACAGCTGTGTTTTATTGGGAAGCACACTCATTCTTTTACAATCAACATTGTTATGGTGTGTGCATGCATGTGTATGTGTATGTGTTTGTGTTTTCTGAGTTCTATAATTCCAGGAACTCCAAAAAATAACATGTTGTCCTCTGCCTTTTTATGTTTAGATGTTGCTATTGGGGCATATGTGATTACATACACCTTTAATCTCAGTGCTTGGGAGGCAGAGGCAGGCAGATCTCTGTGAGTTCAAGACCAGCCTTATCTACTTAGTGAGTTCCAAACCAGCCAGGGATACATAGTGAGACTCTGTCTCAAACAGAAAGCAAATATACAAAAATTGATGTTGCTGCTAAAAAGTAGCCACCTGGAGTCTCCTTCCTAAAATTCTCATGTGTTGAGTACCCAAAAGACCAACTGGATTTCTCTGTGATAAACACAATAGGCCTGATAATACTTTATTCTTAAACTCTATCACAAACTCAAAATGATGTAATAAAAATTTTTCAATATTTTGGCCCCAACTGACCAGCATTTATTAACAGAATGTT
Source organism: Cricetomys ansorgei (assembly GCA_026225945.1). Lineage (NCBI taxonomy): Eukaryota > Metazoa > Chordata > Mammalia > Rodentia > Nesomyidae > Cricetomys > Cricetomys ansorgei. The sequence goes on from JAMJFZ010001283.1 coordinate 67,738, forward strand.
AAAGAAAACTATAGGGTAGTTTTCTTTCTATTTTGGTTGATTTGGTGTTTCTGAGACATGGTCTCATGTAGTCCAGGCTGACTTTGAATTCTTGATCCTTTTGCCTCGACTCCCAAGTTCTGAGGTCACAGGCATGCATCACCAAGGTGGTTAATCTTTTCAATTGACACATGATAACTTCATGTTCGTGGGGTAAACTAATGATCAAATGCATATATATAATGTCATAGTCAACTCAAGATAATTAACATTTCTGTTTCATTATTTCCTTTCTTCTTCTCTTCTAAGTGAAGACACTTAACAGTGTCTTCAGATTTGGGTGGGGGGCTGGCAAGGTGGTTCAGCAAGGAAAGGCACTCGCTGTCAAGCCTTATGATCTGAGTTTGATCCCTGAAACACATGTGGTAGAAGGAGAGGACCAACTCCTGCAAACTGTCCTCTGACGTCCACACACGCATGAACACATACACACACGCACACATACACACACACACACACCACTCATAAATAAATGTTAAAAAAGGTTCTCTTTAGTGTTTTTATAAAAGATACAAGTTTCTGTAAACTGTAGTCCAAAATTTGGTGTTAGTAATTATCCCCCAGAGCTTCTTTAAATAATTCTCTCTCATTGTTCTTATCTGATTAAGAGATGGGGTGTGGCGGGCATGGAAGTTGTTCAGAAGGGGTTGGCCTAGGTCTAGGGCAAGCTCTTCACAGTGAGGAAACCTGGTAGAAGAGTCAGATGTTCCCATTCACCTGCATTTAAGAAAGAGGACTACTCATGAGAGCCAGGTTATAGTGTGGACTCACAGGGGAGTTGAAGGGTCATTATGGCCAGGCTCTTGCCCCAAAGGACTTTCCCTTCTATTGGGGTGTTCGGTTTAGCAGAAAGAAAATGATTGATGAATGGACTACACTTGCCAACTAGTATGGTTCACACAGAGCTTTTCATGTACAATATCTGCTTCGGTATCAAAGAGCTGAGCCCCAAGCAAGCTGGCATCAGGATAGGCATGGTACCTGGTGCCTCCAGCAGGGCAGGGACTGGGTATGTGGATGTTACAAAGACAGCAGGAAGACTGGACGGAGCTGGTCAGATTGCCAAGGGCTTTGGATTCAGTGCATGAGGAAATAAAAGCCACTATGGATCTTTGGGCAGCAACCCCAATGTCAAAGGCGAGTTTATAAAGATGGGTTTCGCAGATATGGGTGGGATAAGATAAGGAAATACAAGGGAAGAAATCCAGACCTCCTGAACTCTTTTATAGCTGTCAGTACATGCAAGTCCTGAGCTAAGGTGCGTGTTTACTCACAGAGAAGTTCTTCCTAGAATAATATTTGTTCTTTTCCCTTTGAGTCACATAGCCTAGGCTTCCTCAAACTCGCTATGGAATGGAGGGTGATCTTGAACTTCTGGTATCCCTGTCTCCACCTCCCAATGCTAGGATTATAAGCATGTGCCACCATCCCTGGTTTATAGGTGCTGGAGACTGTATGCGTAAGGCCAGGACTGTATGCTTATTAGGCAAGCAATTTACCATACAAGACACCTCTCCAGCCCTGTCTTCCCTTCAGTGAAGTTTATTTATCCTTTACAACCAGGCATGGTAGCAAATGCCTCGCAATCCTTGTATTTGGGTGGCAGAGGCAGGAGGATCCCTGAAAGCCAGAGACCAGGCTCCTATACAGAGCCAGCTCTTAGCCAAACATGGAGATACAGTGAGAGCCTGTCTCAAAAAAGCCAGAATTCCAGGCCAGTCTGGTGTACATAGTAAGTTCCAGGCCAACCAGAGCTATATAGTGAGTCTCTGTCTCTAAATCCAAACAAAGAACAAATGAAAGAACCCCAGAGAAACAGGCTTTTTTGCCTTTCTTTCGTGGTGGCCTGAGCCCAAGTGTGCTTTTTCCAGCACTTCAGGCTTTTTAAGTTCTTCCAAAGCCCCCTGCCCACCACATGACTGACCTCCAAGCCTAACTCAACAGCATAGTCTCTCTCCCTCTTAAGCTCTCACCTATGAATATGTGATCAACTTCTCTCTAAAATTCAAAACAGCCCAGTATTCCCGCCTTGGAGACCTCAGCAATCTCAGGAGTTCTTTTTCAGATTTCCTTACTAAATATACATTCACTGTGGGAAAAACAGAAACACCTCCCCAAAGTACAAAACCAGTATGTATTAGGCTACATACTGAGGCCAGCCCAAGAATAAAACCCTGATTAAAAAGCAAACAAAAATACAAAAACAGACAGTGCAGGGGGAAGTTTGCCGCTGGGTGCAGTAAGTCCCCAGCACCACAAAACAAACAGTAGTGAAGAAGATCCCATGGCTCATGCCTTTAATCCCAGCACTCAGAAGTCAGAGACAGGGCGGTGTCTCTGCCACCAAGTCCTTCTCTTTCAAATCTTTGTTGTTTGACACATTGTCTCATATTGTCAAGGTTGGTCTCAATCTCTGGATTCTCCTGCCTCTGCCTTTTAAATACTGGAATTACAGGCATGCACCATCATGCCCAACCCTGCGTGGACTTTATTGAGACATCATCTCACATTGTAACCTAGGCTTACCTAGAAGTAACTAGCCCAGGTTAGTCCCAAGCTTGAGACAGTCATCTTCCCTTGGCCTCCTGACTACGGGAATTATGGGTACGTGTCACCACATCTGGCTTTGAATATGCCTATATTTGCACATACACGGTATTGACTAACTAGTGTTTCAGAGATGGCCCTGCAGATTTGACTTGGCACTCTCATTGATCAACTTTCTTTTCACAATTCATCCCTTTCACAATTTGCCCCAGCCCAGGCTTTGGCCTGCACAGACCAGAAGCCCCTGGCTGCTTCCCTAACAACCAGTGACCCTTTGTCTCAGGTCCAGTTGGTTGTTTATCTTTCCTAGGCTATTTGAGCCATTAAAAGAATGTATTTATTTGCTTTTCAAGCTTCTCTGTTCTCTAGGTTTCTGTTTCCTTGCTTGACAAGATAAATACATGTTAATTTTTTTTTAGCAGATTTTGGTTGTTCGTAAGGGAAGGGGCAGGAAGAAATGCCTAATCCGAAAAAAAAGAATGAGACAAGTATTCTTTTGTTTTCCCACTGTGTGATCCTGTTTGTCACTATGTCCTAAAACACAGTATTTATTGGACAGGGTATGTGGAAGGCCCTGTCTGTCACAAGTCCGGGCCATCATTCTTGACCTACAGGGTATACGGTCCACTTAGCAGTCTGTGCAGAACTAGCTGTGTGCTCCTGGTCAAGAGAGACACTGAGAAAAGGAAGAGGCAATCAAAGGCTAAGGTGGTCAGGAAGGTTTGAGGAGGTAGGACTCAAAAACTGGGTGGGACTTGGAAATAGAGTAGGGGGTTCCAGGCAAAGGGGGGCCCTAATTAAAGTTGCAGAGTCTGAAATAGGTCAGGTATGTCTGAGAACCTTAGTGTTAGGAGTTTATTGAAGAAGACTTGGCAGTGGGTGCAGACAGTAGGTAATGAAGACAGGGCCTTACTTTTTTAAAATTGCATGTCTTTCTTGTCTGTGTCCATATCTCTGTGTGTTCGTGTGCACACTCACATCTATGGTACACAAAGGTCAGAGGACAACTTGCAAGAATTGGTTCTCTCCTTTCATCATGTGGATCCCGGAAATATAATGCAGATTGTCAGGCCTGGTGGTGAACACCTCTGTCCACTAAGCCATCTTGCTAGTCTGAAGAAGAGCCTCCTCTCTGAACAGGGATTCCAAGTCTCTGTGGCCGACTCTGAGGCTCTCGCACTGGGAAAACGCTTCCTGTGGCATGTCTGTTCAGGCTTCTGCAGATGAACATAAGGGTCAATGGCCCTGGGGAGCTTTGCATGCAGGCAGGTTTTGTAGTTTATTCTTTGGAAGCAGACGAGTTTGGTGGTGGAGCAAAAGAGAGGTACCACGAAGAGAATAGGTTTCCTATACGGGTTCTCGTGGGTACAGTCTTCGGGCAGTACCGCTAGCGGGAGCAGTTCTCTCCTCAAGCCATGTGTGTCCCAGGGATGGGATTCAGGCTGGCAGGCTTGGCTGCAAGCGCTTTACTCACGGAGCATCTCACAGTCCTCTTTAGCACACATTTAATACTTAATTAAAGTTTGAAAAACTCCACAGGGACAGCGGACCCCTGCAAAAGATGTGATTATAAAGCTTTATCCTCATGATCCCGGAACTCCAAACTCATCATTCTTTCTTTTTGTTTAACAGTCACACCAACAAATGAAAAGGCTAAGTTTACAGACTGAGCAAACACAGATGAAGAAAAACAAGAAGACTGGAGGAGCCCGAGAGTCTGCCTCCTGGATCCTGTCTGCTCTTTAGCAGTCTTCTCTGGGGTGTTCCATTCATTGTTGTCATCAGACATTTCTTGGGTGTTGGAGAGGTTAGGTTGTGAAGACTGGGCAGTTCCTGGTCTGATGGAGGAGGCGATCATTAAGCCCATAAGATGAACAAAGAGCAACCATATAGCATAGACAAGGACAGGGGCCAGAGACACAGGGCAGCCACGGGCAGCCACAGAGTCAAGCCTGGAGAGGCTCTAACATCAGTAAGGTAACCACCGAACACTTTACAGCGTTCCATACGGCCTTAGTAATTCATTCGACTCTCAGCTCTCAACGCCCTAATGAGGTCGGTACCATTACTACCCCAAATTATAGGAGATAAAACTAAGAAGCACAGAGAGTATAAGTAACTAGGCCAAGGTTGAATATTAAGATAGGTTTCAAATCCTATCACACTGTGCTCTCTGTTTTCGTTTTTAAATTATTTATTATTTAATTGTCTCACTGTGCATATTCATAGTACATGGTAGTGTATTATATATATTATATATATAATATATATAAGGACATTTTTATACAAGCATATTGTACAAAACACCAGCTATATTTCTTCCCATACCCCCTACTCTTTCTTTACTGAGGACTGCACATGCTAGGGGAGTGGTCTACCACTGGTCTTTATTTACCCCTAGACTTCCACTCACCTGTACGCCTGTAAGCAACTCCAGTGACACTCCCTGGGACATGCACAGACGCTCACACACACAACCACAAAAACTAAGAAAACTGAAGACTAGTTGTGAAGAGGAAGATCAGTGGGAGTGCGAAGGCAACAAGAGAAGGAAGGAAGGGGCCACATATGATCAAAATACACTTTATTCACATAAGAAAATGCCATAATGAAATCCACTACTGAGTAGATCGATATATGCTAATTAAAAAAAAAAAAAAAAAAACCTTTGGGGGAAAAAAACCCCAAACAGTGTGAAGGTCCCTGTGGCTGAGAACAGCTCTCTGTTCTGTCTTTTTGTTCAGACTTGGTCTGAGGAGAGGCAGCCCAGGGATGAGGTGCAGTCTGGGAGGTGGTTTGAATGATGTGGTTATTTTCTCTGGGTGAGACTCAGACCTTGGTGCCAGGGATCTGAGGGTTTCATGGCAACTACTGCCAGGGCGCCTGGGAAAGTTCCCAGGCATCTAGAGCCCTTTGGCAGCCCCTGCTCCCCAAACGGACCCAACATCAATCAAGGACCAGAACCCAAAGCATGACCTAGCAAACAGCTGGCGAGCTATTTTTAAAATCCAATTCAAAGTCACATATGTATGAGCCCTGGTGGATTCCCTGGGGGATCTTATCCCTCAAGTGGAAAGTACTTTCAGTCAAATAAGGTGATCTCTCTCTTGATTCCCAGCAAGCCCAAGTGTGGGGCCTGCTGCCTGTGGCAGGAAGTGCTAATCCACTTTAAGCCCAAGCAGGGCAGAATTGGGGAGCCAGGGCGACTGGAGGACCCTGAGAAAAAGGTCAGGCCTACTGATGTTTATCGTGTTAACACGGTTAGTGTGTGTCTGGATCAGTCTGGCAGAAGAAGTCAGAGACATGAATTGCAGCTACCAGGGAGAAGAAGGAGGGTGAGATTTCTGGGACTTGCTCCCAGGTAGGTCACCATGCTATGGAAACTTTAGATTCCCTCATGTCCCCGCCCCCAAAATAAAAATACAATTAGAGGACTAGGAAGAAAGGAGAGAGGGAAACCATGATTCTAGAAGGAGGACGGAGTGGGAGCGGCAGCCCAGCTCTGAACAGCCAGCTTGTCTGGCTCTGGTCACGGCTTCTGGGTGGCAACGGAGAGATAAAGCATCTGTCCTGAGACCGGAGGCTCATGTGCCATGCAAGGACAAGCGTTTTACTTCTCCTAACAAACACTCCCCCCCTTTTTTTTCATACAGTAACCCAGATTTATTTGTCTGTGTTTTTCTCCCTTGCAAGGCCTAAGGTAACAATTTGGACACATATATCTAGAGGAGATTGTCTTCTCTATTTTCCTCTACTGGGCACTTCCCACAGTTCCTGGCTCACACTCATCAAAAAGCAAGACCAGGTATGGTGCTACATGCCTGTGATGGCAGCACATGAGCGGTGGAGACAGGAGAATCAGGAGTTCAAGATCACCTTCCACTACATAGAGTTCAAGGCCAGCCTAGGCTACATGTGGCCCTGTTTCAAAAGGCTAAAACATCAACACCGTGTGGTAGAAAGATAACACAGTCAGTGAAGTAGAATCATGAGGACCTTGAATTGGGTGCCCAGAACCCACATTAAAAAATCAAAGCCACAAACATTCAAACCCAGTGCTGAGGAGGCAGAGATGGGCAGATCTCTGGGGTTCAGTAGCCATACATGGCCAGTTTTAGAGCAGCGAAAGACCCTGTCTGAGAAGGCTGTACAGTATCCTGAGGAACAATACCCATGGTTGCCCTTTACCCTCCATGTGAAGTCACACCACGTGCATGGGCACCCGAACCCGCAAGTGTATCTGCACACACACAAACAGACACAAATCAAATTTCAGAAGAAACCCAATGGGACCTTGGCCACATCTGCTGTGCCACTCCACCCACCAGGCCATCGAACCTGCCCTTCCTTTTCCTTGTTCCAAATCACTGGACAGAGACAGCAGTAGACAGGGGGGTGGGGGGCATGCAACAGGGAGAATGACAGGCTCTGGGAGTGGCGGGGGAGAGCCAAAGTAATTCCTGACAGAAATGTGGTATGATTTGTGTGCAGCGATAGGCCCTTACCGACCTGGAAGAGGGTGGCTTCCAGAAAGAAGCCAATTTTATTGAGTGAGGTGTAAAACTGGGAAGAGAGCCGCATCTGGGAGGCTGGTGTCTTATCACGGTTGATTTCACCAGGAGGCTCATGTGCAAATGTTCAAATGAAGCTGACGGATAAAGATTACCTAGAACTGAGGCCAACCTGGTGAGCTCAGGGCCACCCTGGCCTACATAGTGAGCTCAAGGCCAGCCTGGTCTACATGGCGATATCCTATCTCCAAAAAAAAACAAATGCACATGTCACAGCCTGGTGCATGGCACCATGGTCAAGCAGAAAGCTGCCTCCCCAGATACTTAACAACTGGCTCAATGCTGTCTTCGAGAGCAACCTGGTCCACATCTGACCCAGTTGTGTTCTCATTCCCATGACAAGTATCTTCAGTTCTTCCACCATCCGGGACAGTGCACAGCTTCCAGACATGCCACTGTACCCGAGTGTTCACCATCATGTGTGCATGGACAAGTAAACCGTGGTCTGTTCATACAACAGGACACAGAAATGGACACGGACTATGATGGCATGCAGCGACAGAGGTGAATCGAGCAACCATCACAATAATTTGAAAGCCACCATAACTAGGTATAGTAGTGTCTGTCTGTCCTTCCAGCACTTGGGAGGCTGAGGTAGGACTGCTGAGTGTTTCAAGCCAGCATGAACTACACACAGCGAGTTCCACAGAAGCCCCTGTTTCAGAATAAGAACAGCAGCAAAATGGCCTAGCTGGTGAAGGTGCTTGCGACCAAGCCCGATGACCTGAGTTCAATCCCTTAGACCTACACATCGGGAAGAACAAACTCACTCCTGCGAACTGCCTTCTGACCCTTCCCTCCCCTCCCCCCAATTTTTTCTTTTTTGAAAATGAAAAAGAGGGAAGAACACATGTAAAATCAAGCTCACTGCCAGAGACAGTGACATGACCTTAGTACACAGCATGGTAAATGCCACAGTAGGAAAACGCAGAATGCACACAACAGCAGTACAGACAGAAGGACCAATCCCAGGCTGACCTGGATCTGGGAAGTGTCCTGGAGGGTTGCTAGAGCTGACTGAGTTCCAAGTGTGTAGACACAGGAAGGACTAAGACGGCTCAGGCACTTGCCCCAGGGCCTCTGTAGGGAGAAGAGATTGACCGCAAAGAGCCCGGAAGCGAGGACAACTGCAGCTGTCCTGGTGTTTTAGATTAATCAGGGGATAAAAGCCCTCAAAAAATAAGCTAGCAGTAGCAGGGAAAGCATTAATGTGCACGAGCATATGTGTGTACGTGTGTACATGAGTGTGCACGCACACATACCTGTGTGTGTGTGTGTGTGTGTGTGTGTGTGTGTGCTCGCACCACCACGGCTCAGCTTTTTTAATTCTTTTCCCCGCTTTGGTTTCAGCAGGTGCTTTTAACCAATGAGCCATCTTTCCAGACGCCAGGCTGACCCTCTCCTCCTACCTTCCGGTCTCTGCCGCCCAAGTGCTGAGATCACAGCACACTCTATCACCCACATTAAGAAGTTCTTTTTCTTTCTTCCTTTTTCCTTCTGCTTTTTGTTTTTTGAGACAGTTTTACTATGTAGTCCTGGATGGCCTCAAACTCACAGGGTTCTGTCTGCCTCTGCCTTCCTAGTGTTGGAATTTAAGCCGTGTGCTGGCTACAGCCAGCCAGTTTGTTTGTTTTTTTAATTTAAAATATGTATTTACTTTGTGGGCATGGGGTGGGGGCATGTGCATGCCACGGCACATGGATGGAGGTCAGAGGACAACTGCAGGAATCCATTCTTTCCATCCACCATACGGGTCCTGGGGCTAAAGCCATCGGACCTGGTGGCTAGCACCTTTACTTGCTGCGTCGTCTTGCTGACCTAGTGAATTTTAATGTAGTCTACCTTGTCCCTTCTGGCCATGGGAAGCAGTGCCCGTGGGATTCATGTTTGGGAATCTCTCGTCCCTTTGCATGGAAGGAGCAGCATGATGAAGCACGTGAACGTGCAGGCCATTCCTTGGCCCAGAAGAGGAATCAAGACAGCAAGATAACACGGTTCTCTAACCTCAGTAGGCTTATCATCTGTGGTCCAGACTAGCTCTGAAAGGAGTCAGCTGCACACTTAACCTTTTCCTTTGCAGACAAGGATGACCCTGCTTGCCCAGAAGGTCCTGGTTGACGGCTAATATATACTTAATCTGAATCAAAGCTTTAACTTGAGGGTAATATGTCGCAGGTAATTAAAAATGAGAAAAGGAGCTTCTAGAAGCTTTCCTTTGGCCAGGAATCTGTGTGCAGAATTTCTTTAGTAATTACAATACTGCTGGTGTTCTGGGCACCTGGGCTCATAAAAGGGCTGGGGATACGTGGGAGCCACTCACAGGAGCACAGTGTGCTTCTGCCAGTCTCACTTAGGGCCAATGATATGTAAATGTCTGCCAAATGGTCCCTATCTCACTGCAACTTCCACCACATTTTAGCAGACCCCTTCCCAGACAGCAGAGGCTAGGGTATCAATATCACAGTATCCCAAACTACTGTGGAAAACTGAGCAGCTTTCCTACATCTGCACAAATCCCTGGCTTCAGTCCTTGAACACATTTAGCTAAGCAGCAGATCCACTAGAAATGCTGAGGGTCTACCTTTTCAGTCCCTTTTCAGGGGAGCTGGCAATCATCAGTGCATAGGACTTTATAACCTGTATCCTTCCAGTTACTGGTCATGCGTGACACTGTCTGTATGAACTGCTGCTCACTGATAACACCTCTTCCTAGCAGTCAAGGTTGCATATGAAGTGCCTTAGTGTTCCAGCCCATGGTAGGGGCATTGCTGAGCTGTTGTCCAGTGTTCTGGTCCCAGGGAACCAGAGATAGGAAGTGTAAGCATGCAAGCCAGTCCTTTTGCTTCATTGCCACTGTGATCAGAGAATACCTAGATAAGCTTCAACCTGTGAAAGCTGTTAGTGATCAGAGTCGTTCATTTTCCTAACATCTAAACTAGGCATGTCCAACTGCAGCTTGCTGGGGGCTGCATGCAGCTGCCTATGGCCAGGGATAGATAGCAATGAGAGCTAAGAACAGGAGGTATAAGTCCAGATGATTAAAAAAAAATTCACCCTGTCCCAACACTCACACCAATGGTTCAAGTTAAAAGAACCACAACTCTAGACAACTAACAAGTAGCTGAACTAAACAGTTACCTAAATGGTGCCATGGTACTTATAAGAGTCACTGGGTGATAAGAGACAGCCTTTTGTCACAGCAGAAGCCACTCAATCCAGAGCTTCTCGCCACTGCCGCCTGCCTGCCTGCCTGCCTGCCTGCCTGCCTGCCTGTCTGTCTATCTATCTATCTATCTATCTATCTATCTATCTATCTATCTATCTAAAGGGTTAGGAATGTATCTATCTATCTATCTAAAGGGTTAGGAATGTATCTATCTATCTATCTATCTATCTATCTATCTATCTATCTAAAGGGTTAGGAATGTACCCCAGTAGTAGAATGTTTGCCTAGCATGCTTCAATCCCAGGCTTAATTCCTAATACAATAAAAAAAATAAATAAAAATAAATAAATAAATAAGAGAGGAAGAATAAGAGAGATTGATTCTAGGTCAGATATGGTGATACAGCCTGTAATTCTAGCACTTGGGAAGCAGACACAGGAAGATCATGCATCCAACATGGCAAGACTCTGTCTCAACAACAACAACAACAATAATAATGATAATGATAATAGTATCTTCTGAGGTACTAGGGGGTTAGATTGGGGCTTGAACCTATGGATTTCAGGGACACCCAGTTAAGCTCATAACACCTATCAGTGGGCAAGGAACAAAAGGTTTTAAAAATCTGCCTTTTTTTTTTTTTAAAACAAGTTCTCCATAGCTGAGGCTGGTCTCAAGGGAATAGGTTGTCTCTATGCAAAAGAATCAGTGGACGGAATGTTGAAACAGACTGTTGCCTTTAATGATATCAGTGAACATCAGGCAGAGTTCCTCGAAATTATGCGATCCTTATAGCATTTCTATAGATAATGAATCAGTGCAAAGAATCACAAGACAGAATTTGACATTTGCCATTGCCTGAAAGTAAAAGCTCTAGAGGAAGGGGGCTGATTCCAGCAACCTCACATCCCCTGAATTTCCACTGTTAGTAATGCACTATTTGCGAATGCAAAGATAAACTCCTGAAGATCAGAAAGGAGAAAGATGGCCTAGCAGAAAGCCTCAGGGAAAAAGTAACCAATATCGTACAATTTGTATCTTAGTAAAAATAGGGAATATATAAGGGGATGTTTTGCCAAGAAGCTTTTTGTATTGTGCAGCCTTCCTTATGGTTACATGCTGCTTGGACTTCTGGGAACAGCTTGAGGGGAAGCTACTTAAGAGAGTATGACAGTTGGGAAAAGACTGTTGGGGGTGATGGGAAGAGTAAGCTCCAGAATTGGGTGGTATCGGGGGAAGAGTGAGCTTCAGAAACTGGTGACAGGGAAAGCAGGTAGAAACAAGGCTCATACAAAGTGGAGCTAACAGGAGTTTTAAAAAGTTATGTTAGGAATCTTTTTCAGTAATAGCCAACAGCTGGGAACACAGGGGCGGAGTCAAGTTACCAGTAAAAAGTAACAGTTACAAAAGGCTTCAAAGCTTAGATACCACCTTTAGAGAAAGGTTACTATCTTTTAGGAAAACATTTACCTTTTGGCCCCAAAGAGGGTTTAGAGCCCAGCCCCAAATGGCAGAAAATAGCCACATACATTAAAAACAAAAACAAAAATCAAGTAAACAAACAACCATTACAGTATCTTCTGAGGTACTAGAGGGGGTTAGGTTGGGGCTTGAAAATATGGATTTCAAAGGCACCCAATTTAACTCATAACACCTACCAGTGGGCAAGGAACAAAAAGTTTTTAAATTTTTTTTTTTTTTTAACAAGTTCTCCATAGCTGAGGCTGATCTCAAACACCTGCTCCTCTTCTCTAAGTACTGGTGTTGCAGGTGTGAGTCGTCACAACTGCCCAGCTCCCACAGCCTCACTGCACTGTTGTGCTGCAGGTGTTAGTGAGGGAGAGCGTTCAGAGATAAAAGACCAGCTTGAGACTGTACCTGATGGTTCTAGGTTCTCATTAAAGCAAGAATTCAGAGTGGAAACAAAGAGGGTGAGAGGAAGCTTATTACAGAGCTCCTCAAGAGGAAGTACAGACTTCTTACCCTCAAAAAGTAGCTGGTATATTTTTCTAAAAGAAAATGAACCAGGCAGGGTGGCACATACCTGTGATCCCAGTACTTGAGAGGTGGAAACAGGGGGCTTAGAAATTGAGGCCAGCCTGGGTTTCATGAGAACCCTGTCTAAGCACACATACACAGAGGAGACATACACACACACACACACACACACACACACACACACACACACGGTGGTGAGAAAGGGGGAGGGAGAGGAAGAGAACAAATTTTTATCTCTGGATTGTGTCTAGAGAAAAAGTCTCAGAAATTGCTAAGAGGAAACAGCCAGGCCTGGCAGTTTAAGCCTGTTATCTCAGCTACTCAGGAGTCAGGAGGGTCAGGGCGGCAGAAAGCGCAAGGCCTCTCAGGGCTCCAGAGCAAGTTTGATGCTGGACTAGAACACAGATGAGGACTACTACAAAAGAACTGAAGCTATCGCTCCGAAGTAGAGCGCTAGCCTGGCATGTTCAGGGCCTAGTTCAATCCTCCAGGGTTGAAGAGGAAGAGGTCGAGAATCCGTGCCACATTTCTATGAACAATAAAGTGTGTGTTACAAGAGGATGAAATATTATTTCAGAGAATATGACATACTGTTTGGCTATAAAACAATCTCATAAATTTAGATATCAGATCTTTGACCCATGTTCAAGTCCCTGACCTAACACGGAGTTGATGTTTGCCCTGAATGATTTACATGCTAATTTCTTCATCTATAAAACAGGAAGAGAAATAAATAGCAACTGCTCATGAGAGCTGTGGTAAGGTGCAGACGTCACAACATGCCTCTCCAAGTAGACTGTACACATATGTCAGTGTCTCTTCCGTGTCTTCTGACTGTACTCTGAGCATTTTTTTATCCTTGCACATTAAGAATAAAGAGAAAAAACAGAGAAAAATACAAAATGACTTTAAAATAAAGAAACCGAGCCAGTAAGATGGCTCAGTAGCTAAAGGTGCTTTTGCCAAGTCTTATGATCTGAACAGGATCCCTGGGAAAGACAGAATCCCCAAACGTTTTTTTTCTGACCTCATACATGCACCCACAAGTATATACACGCATACTGAAAAGTTTTATCAGCGGGAGGGCGTTTATCTAGTCCCGGTTTCTGATCCTAACGGAGCTGGCTTCCGTCTGAGGCTGACGACTAAAACACTGGCACACTTTTGGAGATACCTAGCATAGAGCTCTCTCTTCCTGTTGTGTCTTCACCCAGAGGGTCATGGTCTCACCTTCCCATCATTTGGTCCAGTCGCCCTGTCTGTCTGATGGTGACTCCACACCTCCCTCTTCTTGCCTTTTGCCATCTTGTCTTAGAACAACCGCTGCTGGGATTTTGTGTTTGTTCCCCTGAGACAAGGTCTCTTACAGCCCAGGCTGATCTCAGACTCACTATGTAGCTGAGGATGGCCTTGAACTCTTGGTCAACCTGCTTCTGCCTCCTTTCCAAGTGCTGGGATTACAAGTATGCACCCCATGGGCAACTTTTTTCCTTTTGGTGAGACAGTGTGATGGCTGTTCTCGGTTGTCAGCTTGACTACATCTGGAATTCACTAAAACCCAAGCTGCTAGGCACGCCTGTGAGGGATTTCTCTTGATCATTTGAGGTGGAAGGATCAAGCTTAAATCTGGGCCACACCTTCTGGTGGCAGCCCATATTCGGGACACGGACGAAGGAAGCTCTTGCTCTTTGCCGGCTTGCCCTCACTCTTGCTGGCTAGTCCATCCTTACAGCCTACTCCTTTGGGATTCAGATATTCACTGAAGACCAGGTGAGACATCCAGCCTCACGGACTATTGAATTTTTTGACTTTCAGCCAGCAGACAGCCATGGTTGGAATAGCTGGACCACAGCATTTAAGCCACTCTAATAAATCCCATATATATAATATATATATAATCATTGTATCGGTTCTTTTTCTCTATCGAACCTTAATACAGTATCTTGTTAGCCTTGAACCTGAAGCGATCTTCCTGCTTCAGCCCTAGAGTGCTAGGATTACAGGTTACAGGCCTGTGCCACAGTGCCCAGCTCAACAGCATACGTATGTCTTCTTTCATTTGCCAGGACTCTCTACCTGATAAGCTGATAAGACTCTTAAGACCTGGAGTTGCTGACTGGGTAACAAATATCAGCTTTTCCAGTTCCGTCTTTGAAAGCTTTCACAGGTCTCACTGATACATTAAGATTCTCTGGGTTGAGAGATCTGGAGCCTTCAGGCAGTGTTTCCGTTTTTTTCCTATGTGCTTTAATAACAATTCACATTCAACACATCTCATGAATACTAAATATGACTTAAACCAATAACTTCTAGTTTATTTTGCCCTCAGGGCACTAATTATGAAATCAGAAAACTCATCCTCCAGAACAGGATGGCCGTGTGCCTCTCTGTTAGCAAAGAACTCTCAATTTTATTGATTGTAAAGGACCTCTTTTTTCCTGACCTTGTTGGATCTCCAAGGTTCACTTCCCTACTTGTTTCTTAAATCCTTCATCACGTTCACCTACTTTTCCTTTCCTTCCTTCCTTCCTCTCTTAGATACTCTTCGGCATCTTGCTAAGTGTATTCAGAGGAAAGCTTCAGCGAGACAGATCACCTTATTATCGTGGAGCCTTTGTACCTAACTGGGCATCGGAGACATCCACCCACGAATCACTGAATCTGTAATTTCAAATAGCACTTAGCAGCATGAGAGAACGTAACTGAACCCTGTGAGAAACCTCTGGCGGTGAAGGCCATTCTGGGCAGCTGTGCTGGGAGGAGAGGATGGAGTGTACCACAGGCCATGGCTTCAGAGTCTACAGGAAGAGAACCAGGACTGCCAGCATACCAGTACCTGCCACCCTTATAGTCATGCTCATGATGGACAATGAAATAGAAAGCCAACAAAAACGTGTCCTAACTTTGATGCGAATCTATTAGTGAAAGAGACTCGAAGTAGAAGGTGGTTGTAGGGTAGCAGTAGCATCATCATACTCTACCCTTTAATGAGAGTATGCTAGATTTTAGCCAGGCATGGTGGAACACATCCGAGGCTGAGGCAGGAACTCAAGGCTAGTCTGGGCTACACAGTGAGGTTCAGGCCAACACAGGCTACAGAGTGAGACCCTGCCTCAAAAAACAAAACAGAATATGTAGAGAATTTTAGTCTTTGTCCCACTAACAAATAAATACCATAAAAGATATTCACTGCTTTAAAAATTCCTGTTATACCGTGCTAAAGATTTCTTAGAAAAAAATTTCCTATTATTATCCCAACTTTAGAGGCCAAAGACAGAGGTACAGAGGTTGCTTATTCTGTTAACAGCAAGAAGCAAAACCCAAA